>JASVEL010010335.1:0-179126 GCA_032618575.1 Nicotiana noctiflora
GTACTTCGTTCAGTTGCAGCATGTTACTCGAGCGCGGCGGCCCCGTAGCTCCTCGCGACGAGACCGAGGTACATATTTCTCTAGAAAGAGAGCAGAGAACTGCCGCCATGTGAGAGGTGCTGCTCCTGCAGGGCTACGCCTCTCAAACTCTTCCCACCAATCAAATGCGGGACCAGTGAACTGAAAGGTAGTAAATGAAACTCCGCTGGACTCAAGAATACCAACCGTCCCCAACATCCTCCGACACTTGTCCAAGAAACCCTGGGCATCCTCGCCCTCAACGCCACTGAAATGGGGTGGCTGAAGTCTACCAAACCTCTCAAGACGACGCTGCTCATCATCGGGCATAACCTGAACCATATGTTCTGGAGCTGGAGCTGGTGCAGCTGGAGGAATAACCAGTGCAACCACCTGAGCGGGGACTGCCTCTGGCGTCTGAAGTCCCTGAACAACCGGGTCAGGTGTGCGAGCTGCAGGGGTCTGCTGACCACCCCCTGACTGAGATGTCGCTACAGTAGCGGTGGCTGAAACTACCTGAGCCAAACCGGAACACACTGATAATATCTGAGCAAGAGTCTCCTGAAGACCAGGGATAGCAATAGATATAGTCTGGCCCTGAACTGGGACCGCTGGAGCATCAACCACTGGGGGCTGCTCCTGAACTGGTACAACGGGCGGGTCAGCTGGCACTGCCTCAGCCGCCCTACCTCTACCTCTAGCACGACCGTGCCCACGGCCTCTAACAGGTGGCAATGGTGGTCGTCCACCTCGTCCTGATGCTCCGTTCTCGCCATCTGCGAGAGAATAGAATATAGAAGTTCAGTTCTCAGAACAACAAGATCGCACGACCGAGTTCAAGAAAAGTGAAGTTTTCCTAAAGGTTCGCAGCCTCCCGAGGATAAGTACAGGCGGCACACAAACTCGACCCTGCAATTTCAATACCCCATCATCATCTAGATTTACCTGTGTGGCACCTCACCGCTTGTCACGACCCCAAATCCGGTCGTGATGGCGCCCGACACATTGCTAAGCCAGCCTGACCAATCAACATCAACCACGGAGCTAGAAGCTCTCTTTAGCCCATTTAATCATATTAATTCATGAAATAACAACGATACATATAACGAATACGGGGAACCAAGTCCCATAATACATCAACTCCCACAGACCAAAGGGTCAAGAGTCATGAGCCTCTACTGAACATGAGTGTATAAAGGTTTACAAGATACCAAGTGCGGAAAGAAAAGTCAATGCAAATCAAGAGACAATAAGAAGGAATATCGGGTCCTGCGGACTCTGCAGCTACCTCGAATATCCACAAATGTCGCCTCGAACAGCTACCGGATCAGTGCTGAGAGGTACCTGGATCCGCACACAAGGTGCAGGGAGTAAAATGAGTACTGCCAGACTCAGTGGTAATAAACAGGGGTAAGACAGCGCAGATAAGAAATCCGCAATAAAGCACTATGTAAAGCTGTAATCAAATACCCTGTCACAGAATCAACATCAACTGTACCTGTACCATCAAGTACCAGTAAAACAGTATAACAGTTAGCAGATGTAGCTAAATGCAATGCAAAACATGATATGACCGCTACGGCGCGTAGCCCGATCCAATTTGGGTACCCGTGCTCACTGTGGGGGTTCAGACTCCGGAGGGGCTCCTACAGCCCAAGCACAATATCACTGCGGCGTGCAGTCCGATCCAATATATATACTGCTGCGGCGCGCAGCCCGATCCACTACTAGTCCGCTAATATGCAATCACAGCCTCGCAGGCTCAAAAGTAGTTTTGAAAACATCTTTTATCATTTTTCAGTTGAAAACAGAATATCAAGTTCCAGAGATTTGGAAATAACATGATAACAGGAATAGCTGCGGACTAGTAGTAAACTAGCATGTCAATATGATAAGACAATGATAACGATCCTCACGGGATCCAATAACTGGCTCACGGCCCACAAGTATACTCAACCACCCAAGAAAGGGGTTCCTCGGCTCAAGAGTGGCCATTATCACAATATATAATATACAACCATCCGAGAAGGAGGTTCGACGGCTCAAGAATAGCCTAATATCATAATACAGTATCAACAAGTCGGACTAAGTCATAGTCCCCAATCACAATCGACCCCGCACTCACAAGAGAGTACGTGTCTCGCCGCTATACAGCATCACAAAGTGGTATACCGGGGTTTCGAACCCGCTGGTCATCACCCACATCTATTACTCACCTCAATACAGCGCGACGACTACTCCGCAATGCCCTTTCCACGAGAGTCAAGCTCCGCACGCATAGAATCTGATCAAATACATTAGAAACACAACAAATTAGGCCAATGGGATGACACCCAATCATTACAACTCAATTTACATCAAAATTCCCAAATGTCAAAACCTGACGTTCGGTACGCTTGTTGAAAAATTACAAAAGTCACATATTCGGAACCCTCGTCTCGATACGAGTCTAGGCATATAAAATTTACCAAAATCGGACTCCATTTGCCCACTCAAATCGGTGTTTTTCTTCAATTTAGGCCTAGGGCTCAAACCCACCTTTAATCTTTCATTTACGGGGATTTAACCAAGGATTTCATGTTAAAATGATGTAATTAAGCCACAAAACTTACCTCCAACGAAACTCCGATAATTTCCCGACAATCTCCCGTCAATTTCTTCTCTTGGAACTCAAAAATGGGGGTTTTGGTTATTAAACCCGCGAGCGGTTCGTTCCGAACTTAAACTCAGCCGCCGGAGACCCGCCTTCTACGCGTTCGCGGCGCCTCTCACGCGTCCGCGAGCTCTGCCCAAAATACGCTTCGCGAACGCGACATGCCATACGCGTTCGCGATGCACATTTTATCAGCCATCCGGAGATCCTTCTACGCGAACGCGGCCCGACCCACGCGAGCGCGATGCCTAATGACTACCCTCACGCGAACGCGGCCGCCGCCCACGCGTTCGCGATGCTTCACGTCCGTGCCACTACGCGAACGCGATGACCCCCTCGCGAACGCGATGCCCGTTGAACTTGGCCTACGCGAACGCGGGCCGTGCCCTCGCGAACGCGAGGGCCAAATCACTGCCCAGTGATCTGCGGATTACAGCAGGTCTTTTCTTGTTTCCAAATGCCGGATGATGGTCCGGATTCACCCCGGGCGCCCGGGACCCCAACGAAAACCACCAACATACCCCAAAACACGATACGAACTTGTTCCAATCATAAAAACACCATCCTAAACATCAAAATCACCAATTACCCACGGATTCAAGCCTAAATTTCTTCAAAACTTCCGAATTACACATTCTATCAAAAACCCGACCAAACGACGTCCGAATGACCTGAAATTTTGCGGACATATCCAAAATCACATAACGAAGCTACAGGAATTGTCGGAATTCCATTCCGACCCCCGGATCAAAATCTCACCTACCGTTCGGATTTCGCCAAAATTCAACTTTAGCCAATTCAAGCCTAAAACTACACCGGGCCTCCAAATTCAATTCCGATCGCTCCACTAAGTCACAAATCACCTCCCGGAACTAACCGAATCATCAGAATCCGATTCCGAGCCCTCTAGCTAAATAGTCAACTCTGGGTTGACTTTCCTTATTCAAGTTTCCTTCACAAAGGCTATATGCCTCATTTCCAATCCCAATCACTCCTAACTCACCCGATAGACTCTAACACTGATATAAAATCATAAAACGGGTATTTACAACATAACGGGGTGGTAATTCACGTGACGACGGACCGGGTCGTCACAAAAACCTAGACCTGTGCAAAAATACACAGAAGTGTAGCATCAACACAACCAACCCTATGTGCTGCTAAGTGTCTAGCCTAACCCCGGCGAAGTAGTGACGAGGCTAGACTGGATACCACATAAACTTGTGCAGTTATAAATATACAGCGGAAATCAAATACCAAGTAATTAACAATATGGGAGGGGAGAACATTCTATGGGGCGATACAATATTAACATAAATCCAGAGTAACAAACTAAAAGAACTTAGATTCACAATGAACAAGGAATCAATACTCAGATATAAACACATGGCATCAATAACTGTTGTGGTGTGCAACCTGCTCCATAATTACCATTGTTGCGGCGTGCAACCCTTTCCACAATTACCATTGTTGTGGCGTGCAACCCAACCCATATCATTTATCATGTATCATTGTTGCGGCGCGAACCCTATCCTCACATTTTATTGTTGCGGCGTGCAACACGATCCTTAATATCATTGTTCTGGCGTGCAACCTGATCCTCAATATCATTTAACAGTCAGATTCTCCAAATAACAGTCACAATTAAGGGGCATAAAAAGAAGTAAATTTTCGATAAACATCCCCTCAAGGGAAAGAATCCAACAAGTTCAACCAAATGTCTCGGCAAGGGAATACTCAACAACGCTTTCTCTTTCTTACTTTTCTTATCTCACGATATCACCGGAGCCTAAGCTCCAAGAGATTTCTTATCTCATATTTCGTCAGAAACAACAATATAACGACTTCCCAGTAAGGGAACAAAACATCATCTCAAATATTCCGGCAAGGGGATTACTATACCCACATTAGTTCCAACATCTAACCAACACAGCTATAACCAACCTATTACCCTACTTAACCATCTCAGAAATATCTAACCGGTTACCTCACCTAACCACCCCATCTATAACTAACCTATTACATTACTTAACCACCTCAGCTATACTATAGGCATCCTATGACACAAGGAAACATTAATCTAAGCGACTCTAGTATCCGTCAAGAACATAATCCAGAGGAATCACAACCCAACAATAGCCCGTCAAGAGGTCCAAATAAGGATCTCTTCTCTTTCTCACTTTTTCTTCTCAATTCTTGTCACAACTCAAGCAAATGCTCTAGAATCATATACTTTCAATATTCGTATCACAATTCGAGCCAATTCTCCTAGGAATCAAATTATCATATCACCACTCACATGTTATTCACAACATATAGAAATACTCCAATAAACATGAAATTCACAATTAGTTCATGATAATCACATTATAAGGACTCACGGCCATGCTAGACACCAATGTATAGATACTCGTCACCATGCATATACATTGTACTAGATCACATAGCAATTAGCAACAAGACTCAACTCATATTCCCTCAAGCTAGGGTTAAACCAAACACTTACCTCAAAGCCTTGAAATCCACTTAATCCTCAACTATTAATTTACCTCGTGGTTCCACTTCCAATTCGCTCGAATCTAATCACAAATTGTTCAATTACTTTAATAAACACTATATGAATCAATGTGAATGCATAAAAATGGGGTTTTTCAAGTTTTACTCAAAATTTCCAAAAATGCCCCCGATCCCACATGGTCAAAACTCGAGGTTCGAACCAAAATCTAGTTACCCATTCCCCCACGAGTTCAAATATATAAATTGTTTTGAAATCAAACCTCAAATCGAGGTCCAACTCCCCAATTTATAGAAAATCTAGGTTCTACTCGAAAACCCCAATTTCACCCATGAAAATCCTTGATTTCAAGTGGAAAACATGTTTAATGATGTTAAAAGTTGAAAGAATTGAGTAATAGTCAACTTACAAATGATTTGGGATGAAGTTTGCTCTTGAAAAATCGTATATGGTGTTTAGGTTTTGAAAGAATCGTGAAAAGTGGTGAAAATTTGACTAAGTATAAAATTTGCTGGGCCTCGTATATAGGAAATGCGAACATAGGTTCACATTTGCGAACAATGTAGGTCTGGGAAATGCGAGACTATATTTCGCATTTGCGAACTCAAGCTGCCAGTGGACCCTTCGCATTTGCGAAATGGGTCTCGCATTTGCGAGCCAGGGTCCATCGCATTTGCGATGCCTGGTTTCGCATTTGCAACGCCTGGTTTCGGATTTGCGAAGCTTGGTCTACCTGGGCTGGTTTCACATTAGCGAACCAGACTTCGCATTTGCGATAGCTGGGCCTTCGCATTTTAGAATCCTTGCTTCGCATTTGCGAAAATAGAAGCCAAACACCAGATTTTTCAAAACATGTGAAATGCAATCCGATGCCTATCCAAAACTCACCCGAGCCTCCGGGGCTCCAAATAAAACATGCACACAACCTCAAACATCCTACGGACTTAGTCGCGCGATCAAATCGCCGAAATAACATCATTTACATAGAATCAAGCCTCAAAACTCATGATTTTTCTTCTAAACTTCATAAATTTTGAAACATAGAACTTATAGTCCGAAACATGTCAAACGACGTCTGATTTCGACCAAACTTCAGAGAAAGCACGGAAATAATATATATGACTTGTACCGGGTATCAGAACCAAAATACGAGCCCGATACCATAGTCTTTTAATCAATTTTCATTTCCATTTTCCTTAATAATTTCAGAAAAACAATGTAATAGAAAAATTCTTTTACTCAGGTTCTACACCTCATTTTCGACTCCGGGCACATGCCTGAGTCCCATATTTTTTTGCGGACCTTCCGGAACCGTCCAATCTCGAGTCCTGGTCCGTTTACCAAAAATGTTGACCAAAGTCAACTTTAATCATATTAATATCAAAAATTTTCAAACTTTGTCACAAAATTCACATATTTCAACATAAAAGTTTTCCGACTATGTGCCCCAACTACACACGCAAATTGAGGCAAGTATAAATAAGGTTTTCAAGATCTCGGAAGCACGGGGTGGATGAGGAAATGGGTGATGACCCTTTGGGTTGTCACATCCTCCACCTCTAAAACAACCGTTCGTCCTCAAACGGACAAGAGAAAAAAGTACCTAAGTCGGGGAACATATGTGGATAACGGCTCCGCATATTAGTCTCGGACTCCCAGGTCGAGGCCTCAGAGGGATGACCTCTCCACTGAACACGAACAGAGGGAAAACTCCTAGATCTTAGCTAACGAACCTGCCGGTCAAGAATAGCCCGGCTCCTCATTGTAAGATAAATCCTTGTCCAACTGGACAGTGCTGAAGTCTAACACATGCGTAGGATTGCCGTGATACCTCCTGAAGCATCGACACATGGAAAAGTGGATGCACGACTAATAAGCTAGGTGGCAATGCAAGTTTATAAGCCACCTCTCGCACTCGATCAAGAATCTCAAACGGACCAATGTACCTAGGGCTAAGCTTGCCCTTCTTTCCGAACCCCATCACGCCTTTCATAGGCGACACCTAGAGCAATACCCGCTCACCAACCATAAAATCTACATCTCGAACCTTATGGTCTGCATAACTCTTCTACCTAGACTGAGCTGAGCGCAACCTCTCCTGAATAATCTTGACCTTATCTAAGGCCTCCTGAACTAAGTCAGTATCCAACAACCGAGCCTCTCCCGGCTCAAACCATCCGATTGGAGACCGACATCGCCTACCATACAATGCCTCATATGGAGCCATCTAAATGCTGAACTGGTAGTTGTTGTTGTAGTTGAACTCTGCTAAAGACAAAAAATGGTCCCACGAGCCTCCAAAATCAATGACACAAGATCGGAGCATATCCTCCAAAATTTGAATAGTCCGCTTGGACTGACCGTCCGTCTGAGGATAGAACGATGTGCTCAACTAAACTTGGGTGCCTAACTCTTGCTGAACCGCTCTCCAGAAGCGCGAGGTAAATTATGTACCACGATCTGAGATGATGGATACCGTCACCCCATGAAGGCGAACAATCTCCCGGAGATAAATCTCAGCTAACCTCTCGGATGAATAGGAGACTGCTACAAGAATGAAATGCGCTGACTTGGTCAGCTTATCAGCAATTACCCAAATAGCATCAAACTTCTTCCGAGTCAATGGGAGTCTAGTAATGAAATCCATGGTAATCCTCTCCCACTTCTACTCGGGAAGCTCAATCCTCTGAAACAAGCCATCGGGTCTCTGATGCTCGTAATTGACCTGTTGACAGTTCAAACACCGAGCGACATACATAGCAATATCCTTTTTCATCCTACACCACCAATAATGCTTCCGCAAGTCCTGATAGATCTTCGCGGTGCCTGGGTGAATAGAATACCGAGAACTATGGGCCTCCGCTAAGATCAACTCTCGAATCCCATCAACATTGGGAACACAAACTCGCCCCTACAATCTCAACACCCCGTCATCACCTAAGGTTACCTTCATGGCACCTCCACACTGCACCGTGTCTCTTAGGACATACAAATTGGGATCAGCAAACTGCTGATCGCGGATACGCTCTAATAAAGAAGAACGAGCGACCGTGCAAGCCAACACCCTGCTAGGTTCAGAAATATCTAATCTCACAAATCGGTTGGCCAAGGCCTGAACATCTAAAGCACGCGGTCTCTGGCTGGCCGGAATATAAGAAAGACTACCCATGCTGGCAGACTTTCTTCTCAATACATCGGCCACCACGTTGGCCTTACCCGGGTGATACAAGATAGTAGCATCATAATCTTTCAACAACTCTAGCTATCTCCTCTGTCGCACATTCAACTCCTTGAGCTTGAACAAGTACTGAAGGCTCTTGTGGTCCGTGTATACCTCACACGCCACACCATATAGATAATGCCTCCAAATTTTCAAAGTATGAACAACTGCTGCCAACTTTAGGTCATGAACCGGATAGTTTTTCTCATGGATTTTCAATTGTCACGAGGCATAGGCAATAACTTTGCCATCCTACATCAATACTGCTCCAACCCAGTACGGGAATCATCACAATAGACTGTGTAAGGCCCTGAACCTATGGTCAAAACCAACACCGGTGCCGTAGTTAGAGTTGTCTTGAGCTTCTGAAAGCTCGCCTCACACTCATCTGACCACCTGAACTGGGCACCCTTCTGGGTCAGCCTGGTCATCGGGGCTGCAATAGAAGAAAACCCATCTACGAGCCGACGGTAGTAACCTTCTAACCCCAAGAAACTCCGAATCTCGATCACTGAAGCTGGTCGAGGCCAATTCTTGACTGCCCCAATCTTCTTTGTCCACCTGAGTACCCCCTGCCGATACAATATGACCCAGAAATGCAACCGAACTCAACCAGAACTCGCACTTCGAAAACTTAGCATAGAGCTGACTATCCTTCAGAGTTTGGAGAACCACTCTGAGGTGTTGCTCCTGCTCTTCCTAGCTGCGGGAGTACACCAGGATATCATCTATAAAGACTATCACAAACAAGTCTAGATAAGGCCTGAACACTCGGTTCATCAACTCAATAAATACTGATGGGGTATTGGTCAACCCAAATGACATGACTAAAAACTCGTAGTGCCCATATCGAGTGCAGAATGCTGTCTTAGGGACATTTGATGCCCTAATCTTCAGTTGATGGTAGCCAGATCTCAAGTCTATCTTTGAGAACACCCTTGCTCCCTGGAGCTGGTCAAACAAATCATCAATCCTCGGCAGTGGATGCTTATTCTTTATCGTTGCTTTGTTCAATTGCGGTAATCAATACACATCCACATTGAACCATCCTTATTCTTCACAAATAACACTGCGCACCCTAAGGAGAAACACTAGGCGTGATAAAGCCTTTCTCTAGTAAATCTTGCAACTAGTCCTTTAACTCTTTTAACTCTATCAAAGCTAAGGTCACGGTCTTGGCGTGACAATCTAAGATGGAATGATACGGGGACAACCAATCCATCCCCAATATGACATTGAATTACACCATATCTAAAAGTAGTAAATCAACACGGGTCTCAAAACCACCAATCACTCACCGACGTAGACACATAAACAAGGCAATCAAAGAATCACTGGGCATGACCCGATACGGTGCAAACTAAGACCGAAGCTTCTCTACCACAAGCCAGAACAGTACATGCAAATCCACCTCTAATACCTTGACCTCCACTTCTCGCATCTCTACCTCCACCTCTAATACCTTTGCCTCCACATATCGCATCTCTACATACACCTCTAATACCTTTATATCCACAAAGCCTCCGAAGACATAGTTGATCTATCACTGGTTTGTGTTGCTGCTCAGCTGAAGAAGTGGTACATGATCTCGCCATTCACGAAAGAACAGAGTAGAAATTCAACCAGCATTTGAGAAACCAAATCGCACGACAAGAAAGAACAAATGAGAGATTTTTCCTAACTCAATAGACTCTTGGGAACAAGTATAGACGTCTCAATACCTACCCCTGAGACTCTACTAAGTTTGTTCATGAGTTGTGAGACCTATGTAACCTAGTGCTCTGATACCAACTTTCACGACCCGGATATCCCACCATCAGGATTGTCACGACCCCAAATCCGGTCGTGATGGCGCCCAGCACATTGTTAAGCCAGCATGACCAATCGATAACAATAACGGAGCTATAAGCTCTCTTTAGCCCATATAAGCATATTAAATCACGAAGCAATAGCGATACCAATAACGAAAAACGGGGAAACCAAGTCCCATAATACATCGACTCCCGTAGACCGAAGGGTCAAGAGTCATGAGCCTCTATCGAACATGAGTGTATAAAGGTTTACAAGATACCAAGTACGGAAAGAAATGTCAATACAAAATCAAAAGACCAGTAGGAAGGAATATCGGGTCCTGCGGACTCTGCAGCTACCTCGTATATCCCACGGATGTCGCCTCGCACAGGCTCTTGGATCACTGCTGAGAGGTACCGGATCCGCACACAAGGTGCGGGGAGTAAAATGAGTACTTGCCGGACTCGGTGGTAATAAACAAGGGTAAGACGGCGCGAGATAAGAAATCCGCGATAAAGCACTATGTAAAGCTATAATCGGCTACTGTCATAGAATCAATCTTCACCGTAACCTGTACCAACAATTTCCAATAAATAGCATAACGGCTAGCGGATGTAGCTAAATGCAATGCAATGCATGATATGACCGCTACGGCGCGTAGCCCGACTCTAACTTTGGGTACCCGTGCTCGCTGTGGGGGTTCGGACTCGGAGGGGCTCCTACGGCCCAAGCACGTCTCGTAGAGATATTCTTCCGGCGTGCGGTCCGATCCAACATATATCTCGGCTGCGGCGTGCGGCCCGATCCACTACTAGTCGGCTAATATGCGGATACGGCCTCGCGAGCTCAAAAGTAGTTTTTGAAAACTCTTTTATCATTTTTCGGTTGGAAAACCAGTAATATCAAGTTCCGGAGATTGGAATTAGCATAATAACAGAAATAGTTGCGGACTAGTAGTAAACTAGCGTGTCTATATGATAAGACCATGATAACGATCCTCGCGGGATCCAATAAGTGGCTCACGGCCCACAAGTATACTCAACCGCCCAAGAAGGGGGTTCGACGGCTCGAGAATAGCCAATAATACAAGTATCAACAGGTCGGACTAATATATAGTCTCCGATTCATGATCGACCCCGCACTCTCAAGAGTGTGCGTGTCTCGCCGCTATACATCGTCACAAAGTGGTATACCGGGGTTTCGAACCCGCGGTCATCACCCACATCTATTACTCGCCTCAATACGGCGCGATGACTACTCCGCAATGCCCTTGCCACGAGAATCAAGCTCCGCACGCGTAGAATCTGATCAAATACGGTAGAAACACAACAAATTAGGCCAATGGGACGACACCCAATCAAAACAACTCAATTTACATCAAAATTCCCAAAGTTGTCAAAACCCGACTTTCGGTACGCTTGTCGAAAAATTACAAAAGTCACATATTCGGAACCCTCATCTCAATACGAGTCTAAGCATATCAATTTTACCAAATTCGGACTCCATTTGCCCATTCAAAACCATGATTTTCTAAAGTTCAAGCCTAGGGCTAAATCCTCCATAAATTACCCCAAATTCCTCCATTTTCATGATATAATTGCATAATATTACCAATACTAATCATAGTTTAAGTCCATAGTTGATTACTTGATGATTTCCCTTGAATTTCTCTTCAAAATCGCCCAAATCGCCTCTAAAGCCGAGACCCAAATGTGTGAAATGTTCTGAAATTTTTCTAACTTCGGATACACTTAACTCACAGCGATTTTCGCTTCTGCGGATAAAATTCCGCCCCTGCGGAACCGCTTCTGCGACCAATTGGTCGCTTCAGCGATTCCAGGCCTAGCCGGCCAATTCCGCTTCTGCGAGAAAAGGACCGCTTGTGCGCGTCCGCTTTCGCGATTGATCCTCCGCTTCTGCGAAAACTCCCGCTTCTGCGCACCAGAGTCCGCTCCTGCGGACTCGCCCAGGCGGTCAATAATCCGCTTCTGCGGACCTTCCCATTTTCCATCTAGTCCGCTTCTGCGATCACTGGCTCGCACCAGCGATGCCGCTTCAGCGGAATGATTTCCGCTTCTGCGAAGCCAAGCGCTCCTGCGCCCCTCGTCCGCTTCTGCGGACTCGCTCCTGCGCCCCCAATTCCGCAGGAGCGGAAACAACAGAAACAGAATCCCAACCAGCAATTTTTCCACATTTTCTCCCGTTTAGCCACCCGAAAACACCCCGAGGCCCCGGGACCCCATCCAAACACACCAACACATCCTAACACCTTATTCAAACTTGATCAAATCCTCAAAACACGTCTAACAACATCAAAACCCATAATTCGCATCGAATTCAAGCCTAAATTCCTTAAAACATTCCGAATTACACATTCAATCAAAAACCCGACCAAACGACGTCCGAATGACCTGAAATTTTGCATGCACATCCAAAATCACCTAACGGAGCTACTCTGCAACTGTCGGAATTCCATTCCGACCCCCGAATCAAAATCTCACCTACCGTTCGGATTTCGCCAAAATTCAACCTTAGCCAATTCAAGCCTATTTCTACATCGGGCCTCCAAATTCAATTCCGATTGTTCCCCTAAGTCACAAATCACCTCCCGGAACTAACCGAACCATCAGAATCCGATTCCGAGCCCTCTATCTAAATAGTCAACTCCGGGTTGACTTTCCTTATTCAAGTTTCCTTCACAAAGGCTATATGCCTCATTTCCAATCCCAATCACTCCTAACTCACCCGATAGACTCTAACACTGATATAAAATCATAAAACATGTATTTACAACATAACGGGGTGGTAATTCCCGTGACGACGGGCCGGGTCGTCACAAGGATCGTGATGGCGCCTACTCGTGGTAGCTAGGCAACCCAACTTACCTACCATTTTCATTAGTAAAATCGTTCTGTTGATAATTTATAGCATCAGTAATAATAACAAAAATATTACGGAAGGTCTAATTTATAAGTCTGAACTAAATACGGAGTATTCAGCAATATCCTCTACCCAAGATTTGGTGTCACATATTCACGAACCACTAAGAATAAACTAAATACAAAGGTCTGAAAGATATATAATAGCTGTCTGTCTCGAAAACAATGAGGCAATAGTGTAAATGAAAACATTGGAAGAGACGACGGGCCTGTGGACACCTACAAAGCTACCTCAGTCTCGTGGATATGAAAGCCTTCTCCCGTACTACTGCTGCTGCGCCTCAAAACCTGGACCTGTGCAAAAATGCACAGAAGTGTAGCATCAACACAACCGACCCCATGTGCTGGTAAGTGACTTGCCTAACCCCAGTGAAGTAGTGACGAGGCTAGACTGGATACCACATAAACCTGTGCAGTTATAAATATACAGCGGAAATCGAATACCAAGTAATTAACAACATGCGAGGGGAGAACATGCTATGGGGAGATACAATATTAACAGAAATCCAGAGTAATAAACTAAAACAACTTAGATTCACAATGAACAAGGAAATAGTACTCAGATATAAACACATGACATCAATGACTATTGCGGCGTGCAACCCGCTCCATAATTACCATTGCTTCGGCGTGCAACCCGCTCCATAATAACCATTGTTGCGGCATACAACCCGACCCATATCATTTATCATGTATCATTATTGCGGCGCACAACCCGATCATCATATTTTATTGTTGTGGCATGCAACCCGATCCTCAATATCATTGTTGCGGCGCACAACCCGATCCTCAATATCATTTAACATTTTGACTCTCCAAACAACAGTCACAATTAAGCGGCATAAAAATAAATAAATATTTGACAAATATCCCCGCAAGGGAAAGAATCCAACAAGTTCAACCAAACGTCCCGGCAAGGGAATACTCAACAACACTTTCTCTTTCTTACTTTTCTTTTCTCACGATATCACTGGAGCCCAAGCTCCAAGAGATTTCTTGTCTCATATTCCACCACAAACAACAATATAGTGACTTCCAAGTAAGGGAACAAAACATCATCTCAAATATCCCGGCAACGGGATTATTATACCCACATTAGTTCCAATATCTAACCACCATAGCTATAACCAACCTATTGTGAGCACGTGATTTTTGCCTTACCTGAGAAGTACTCCCAGAAAATTCAAAATAAAAATAGTTTCGTGTTGGGCATGATTTTTGTGATTTTGTGTTATTTTTGTCTTAAATTTGCATTTTTGTGTGCGGGTTTATTTATTTAAATTAGTAAAATACAAAAAATATATATTAGGTTTTGCATTTTTAGTGTTTGATATCGAAATTATGTGATTTACATTTTTAGGTGATATGTAATTATGTAGGATAATTGTAGTGAAAAATTTAATTGTGTTACAAGTTAATATATATATATATATATATATATATATATATATATATATATATATATATATATATATATACATATATATGTAATACATCATGGAGTCTAGTTTTAAGAGATATGATTGGGCCAAAACCCAATTCCATACACCAGGCCCATATTAATTCAACACCCAGCCCAAAATACTCACCCAAACATCAGCTAATGTAACGTTCGATCTGGACCGTTGGATTTTATTATCCAACGGCCCAGATTAATCAATCAATTACCCAAATATACCCGGACCCAACTTAATCAAACGACGTCGTTTGATACTTAAAAATAATCCAGGCCGTTGATCAAGTTTGATCCGACGGCCGGGATTAAAACTTTAATTTTGAACACACCAAAGAACCCCAATACCCCCCTTTACGTTTTCATTCTCTCCCAACCCCTTCTCGTCTCTCTCAGAGATGATAAAACATCCGCCGTGCCTCCGCCGCCCTCCGCCTGCCGGAAATCGCCCCACGGCGGTTCCGGTAGGCCAATCACCCTCAAATTAACACCGTAAAATCTCCCACACCCCTCTACATGGATCCGTTGGCCGTTAGTCTCGAATGTTACTCAAACGGCTCGAATATCCATTTGAAACTCGCCGGAACTTGGACATCTATCCCAAACCACCTCAAATTCACACCAACCATTCCTCACACCTCCCTCACACCCCTACCAACCTTGATTTCGTTCGAATCCAACCCAAAAGCCTCGAGCCCCAAAAGCGGCACCAAGAACCCTAGAAATCCAAATTTAGGTTTTCTGTTTAATTCAATGGGAATTGGGGTCTAATAGACCTTAGTCTAGGTGTTCTCAACTGAGAACACCCCGATTAAGGTCCATTGAACCCCAAAACGGATGAGTCCAGTGGCCCGCCTTATGAGTTTCTTATGAGGTATTCGTTTCTTCTTTGGTCGATTTAATTCGATTGTGTGAACATGTGTGTTTGCTTTATTTGTGTTTCAGTTCTTATTTGTTATGTTTTTAATTTTTCGTATCAGTTGATCTGTTCTCCTCCTTTAAGGCCTTTTATTTGGTCGATTCCTTCTGTTTTCGTTAGTTAAAATGAATCGTATGTTCAGTTCGACTAAAGTCGTCAAGCAATTAGTTCATATTATTGATCCCCTGAATCTGCCCGTATGCAATTCGTAAGGCTGAGATTTGTTGTGTGTTTGATTCCAGATTAGGGGGGTTAATTGGATATAGTTGATAGGTTAATTAGCATTAGTTTTTAAATACCCTGCCCATAAGAGAGGCTAGTGGAACCTGCCATACAGCAGGGTATCCCACTAGCCTCATGCGATCAGTATTTTAATGCTGTAGTCCATACCTGGACACTGGATAGTGGAGAGTGCAGGGAATATGATGGGCTGGGGATTCAGTTTAAGGGGAGTACCACTAGGAGCTGGATGGGAAAAGCTATATAAGGAGAGGCTTAGGCATTCATATAAGGGGACAGAGTTTATCAGGGATTTTGGGGAGAGATACAACTCGAAAAACACATACAGAGATATTGAAAAACATATAGTCATTCACACATACATGAACCTTAGAAATTAGACAGTGGGAGTTTGGATTATTCTTGGTTTGCCTTTGGACCTTCGATCACTGTTTCATTAGACTGGTTTTGAGTTCACAGAGATTTCGTCACATAGATTCTAGGGGTCGTTTGTCTTGTTTGGCTAGAGCTGTTTGTCCCTGTTTGTTCGAAGTCCTTGGCCACTGGTTTGCTGAGTTTGACTGTGGCGTATCTGCTGAGTATTGTGTTTAGATTACTGGTTTGGGGTCTGTTTTGGTGTTTGTTTTGTTTGCTGAGCTTTGGACTGCCACTGCCTGGGTTGCTGAGTGTTTGGTTGTTTGTTGCTGTTGGTTATTGTTGTTGGTCTGTTGTCACTTGGCTTCATCGACTTAACTGATCTCCATTCTCTTGCTGTGTTGATTTCCAGGTATTTCACTACTGCCTGAAGCTGTAAACGTGAATTGAAGAAATAAAGCTTAGCTTATTGATCATCATGTCATTCTAATCCATATTGAAATTTAGTTAGATACATGTATACTCATTAAGGAGAACTTGAGCATGTAATAGACTATATGGATTGTAACTATGTGAACTTTATATTTCCATAGGCTATCATAGTAGAAGTGGTCTACTGGAAACGTACTATGTAATGGGTGTACGAATCAGTGAAATACATGTTAAAAAGAAAAAAATTTCAATTATGTTAGTGGTGTTAATTTGACCAGGTTAAGAGTGCATGATAACTAACAATCAGTATGAAAGTAAATAGAGTCATGATGATGGTAGCTTGATCGAGGGTGATGAATTAGTAGTATCGTGTTCAATGTTCAATTAGTTAATTAAGTATGTAAATCCCGTTCTATCAATAGTTTGCTTAAAAAAGGGAATCTGGACAATTGATATATCACTTCGTTGCTATTAGATTATCAGTACACTTTAGTTCGTGTATATCTACTATGATCTAGATCATTTACACGAAAACTGATTATCAGTTAGATTGGATTAAAATCTGAAGCATGTTCAATATTCTTTTCTTAAATAAAACAAATTTTTCGGGTAACTAATTAGCTTAACTAATTTGAATACAAATTGAAGTTTAAGTAATTTAAGAGCAAAGTAAAAAGGAAATTGTCTTCCGGCGGTTAATTTTGAGTCAAGGCTCTATTGAATGGCCCAAATGATAAAAACAAAAATATAAAACTAGTAGGTAATGATAAACAATTAACATTTTTCTTTGTTGTTAGAGACAAAACAAGTAGAGAATATAGTTCATCTTAGGATTGGCCTTAATAGTAATGAGATGAGCCTCGCCAAACGCAAATACACAATCGCGGGGCCCCCTAATCAGTTGTTATGAAAACTTAGCCTTGGAAAGACCGTTTAGTTAATTTCACGGTCTTTTCCCGAAGTTAATAAGGACGATAGACTCTTTAGGCGCGATTTGTAAGCAAATTACTTTCCTAAACACGGGTGCGCATTTATGTGACCCAAATCTTACTCTCGGCGAAACTGAAATACATTAAAGTCACAGGCGTACTGGTTGCGGTGTGACTCGAAATGTGTTTTCGTGACGTCGCAATTCTTCTAAAAATAAGAGCGGAGCATTAAAAGCGCATAGTTAAAAGAATCAAATAGAAACAAAAATTGCAATTGAGCGACCGTGCTAAAACCACGGAATCCGGGAGAGCCTAACACCTTCTCCCGGGTTAACAGAATTCCTTATCCGGGTTTCTAGTTTCGCAGACTGTATTACAGAGTCATAAATTTCCTCGGGTCGGGATTAAACCGGTGACTTGGGACACCATTATTTTCCCAAGTGGCGACTCTAAATTAAATAAATTAATCCCGTCTCGATTGTCCTTTAACTGGAAAAACTCCCTTGTGCCCTCGCGGGTGCGTAAAAAGGAGGTGTGACAGTTCTGGCGACTCTGCTGGGGAAATCTTGCTACCTCGAACCTCGGTTCGGGGTCTAAGAACTCGAGCTCATTTAAATTGTTGTTTTGTCTATATCTGATTTTATTACATGTTTGATTAATGTGCTACATGTCTACCGCTTTGATATTAGTTGCACTGTATATACAAACTGCTATATGTTTACCGCTTTGATATTGCGTGAGCTGTATATAAAACTGTGCCGAAAACCCGTCTCTTCTTACCCCCGGGGATGTGCTTACTGGTTGAGACTCCCCTTTCTGTTAGTGTCAATACCAAAATAAGAAAAGAGGCAGGATAAGTTACAAAGCCGGACGATCCCGCGGGTCCCCGGTACGTAGCCCCCTCTTCAATCCGAGTTGTCCGCTCGGGTACACGGTCTAGTACCATTGAAAAGCATCAGGATATTGAGCCTAGATTCAGGACGTTTATTTGCATCATCTCCGACTTAGGGGACTCAACACAGGGGTTGGGTCCGTCTAGGACAGGTAACCTGAAATGAAAGACCATATTGCCATATCATATTTGTTGTGAGCATTTATTTAGACTGGCATGCTGACCGGGTTCTTTTAAATACCGAAGAAAAATGAAAAAAAAAAGAAAAAAAAAACACAAAAGGAAATAGTATGGGGAAGTAAATATTTTTTCAGAAAAATACAAAAATGTGTTTTACCGATAAGTCAATAAATTTAGTTTGCCGATAAAAGACGACAGAAGGTTGACTTTGCCAACAAAATGGTTTCTTGACAAAATGTGTTTTCTTTGACAGTCAATAAAAGGAAAAAATAGTTGTTTTGACGGACCGAACTACGCGAGTTTGATTCTCACCGAGTGTGAGATACGTAGGCAACCTTTAACGGGTCCAACTCCCATATATTTCAAAATAAGTTTTAATGACGGACGCCAAGATATTTAATTTTTTCTTAACAAACACTTTTGTTTTGACCAGTCAATGCCTGCGGCCCGTTTCGTTTTTAGAAAAAGATAGTTTTGGGGCAAATAAAGATTTCGCTTTCATCTAAAAATTACCTTAATAAATGTGCAGAATGAGCACGAGTCAGAATACAACCGAAGCTATCATAAACAAGGTCCCCTTAAGTTTGCATAGGTGGTGGAGCGACTTGGGCGAGCAAGGACAAGACGCGGTTAAGCTGTACCTGGGAGATCTAGTGGGGCTGCTAAATATTCCCCCGAGAGGAGACATCATACGAGCCTTGATCTCATTCTGGGATCCCGCACACAATGTGTTCCACTTTTCAGACTTTGAACTCACGCCGACATTAGAAGAATTGGCCGGGTATATCGGAAGACCAAAGGTCCCTATGAGGGAACAATATCTCATCGCACCGAGGGTAGTGACAGTACATAGGTTTTTGGATACTGTGAAAATCCGCAGAACTGTACACAACCCAGACTTATCAGAAGGGTTCTGCACTCTAGCATTTCTATATGACAAATATGGTCATTATGGGGATTTCAACAAACACAAAAGCAAAATCTGCAGCGGAGACAACCAGTTAAAATGGGAGGAGCATAGACGCGTCGCCTTCATGATAGCTTTCCTAGGTTCATTGATATTTCCTAGAAAAGATGGGAATATCAACATACAAGTGGCAGGGGTCGTCAGCACTTTGATGAAACAGAACAACAGTACTTTGGCTCCCATGATAATATCGGATATCTCTCGTGCACTCACTATCTGCAAAGCTGGAGGGACCTTCTTTGAAGCTTGCAATGTATTGCTCCAAATGTGGATGATCGATCACCTATGTCGTCATCCGCAGTTTATGAGGTATGGTTCATCGAAGAAAACCTGCATAGAAGAATTTCCTACGAGGGTCGAGGGACATGATTTGCCAGAGGGGATCAGCGGATGGATACAATTTTTGCGTTTGATTACAGCCAGCAGGGTAGAATGGACGTTTGGTTGGTTACCCGTGGAAGAAGTCATATATGCATCAGCCACGGAATCATATTTATTGCTAATGGGCCTCACCAGCATCCAGCCCTATGCACCAGGTCGAGTATTGAGACAGTTGGGACGATGCCAAATAATCCCAAAAGAAGAAGACCTCAGCCCGCATGTAGTTGAAATTGGACCGGGAGGACAGTTCCCTGAAGCGTTGGTCCGAAAGATTTGGAGTGAATGTCAAACATTGAAGATAGACACTCGAGTGAGAGATCGAGCCCGGGGTGAAGTATCGTCGGAATACCCTGCATGGTATAGTAGAGATCTTGAGCATCAAAGGCCCACAAAAAGGCCTCACCTCAGGGAGTTTGCCGGAGCGTCACAAGAACAATGGGACTGGTTGGCCAGTGAAGAAGCTTATAGAACAAAGATCAGCAGGATAGAGCAACGGGCCCAAGAGCTCCAATTTGAAATGGATGTGCAAGCCGCCGCCAACAAAGGAGATAAAAAGAAGTTGGCACAAGAAATGACTTTTTGAGAGCTCAAATCCAGCAAATGAAAAGGGATGCTGACAGACAGTTGAGGAGTCGAGCGGACGAAAAATTGATAAAGGGTCTGAGAAGCCAAGTTGCCGATGTACAAAGAGAATTGGAAGAGTCAAAAGCCCAAACAATAAGGATCCGTGCTAGCTGGAAAAAGGAGGCACATCAACGCGCACTTCACCTACAACGGGTGGAAGAAGATTACATTAAGACCATCACTAGTCTAAGGGAGGCAAATGTTATCCTCGGGGAGCGGGTTTTCAAGCAAGCCCGAGATGCTAGAACAGACCTCGACCGTTGCCACAATTTGATGGCCCGACTGCAATAACAAATAGACAGGCTCCTAGACCAAGTCACCAACAACGCTCAAAGATTGGGGCGTAAAACCAGCAGATAGAGCGGCTACTCGGAGAAAGGGACATGATCAAGGACAGAATTGGAGAAATCGGGCACTATGTCACCATGAAGTGCCTAGCTTGTGAACAAATGCCCCGCACCGACCTTTTGGCTTCAATTATGGGCTATGTTCATCGGATCATGGAAGAGTTAAGGGGACTACACAAGGACCTCACACCCAGGCCCGCGGCAAGGCCGAATGATGCCTCGCGGGCCCCTAGGAATTTTAGAGCAGTAGACTTTTGATTAAAAATGTATTTTGAAATATTGGGTCAAGCCAGTTGGCATGTTATTTTACGTTTTCGAGTCAAGCATTCCTTTTATGTCGTAAGACCTGTTTTGTAACTTTAAGGTTTTAGTTGATATAAAAGTTACTGAATTTTGCCACAATCCTGTTACCAGAACTACGCTCGGTCTGATTCACGCGAGAACGTGATACGTAGGCAATCCACATAAGATTCGACCACCACTAAAAAGAAAGGAAAAGAATCCAAAGGTTAAATAACAATAAGGCTTGCAAAGATAGTCGAAAAAGAAAAAAAAAAGAAGAAGAAAAAGAAAAAGAAAAAGAAAAAGGGGCGGAATGACGCATGTTAAGAGTACATGTAGAAAGGGTTATTTGGTTAGGTGCATTGCATCCAACGTGCTATAACATATCGGTTAAACTCGGTAAACTAACAAGTTTGTTGCATTTCCAGAAAAGTTTAGCAGTTGGTTTGACAGAATATACTGGCCAGCCATCATTACAGTACTAGATCCAAAGGACCGATTACAGTAAGCATGTCTAGTTCCGGTAAGAGCCTCGAGGAAGAAAAATCAGAGATACAAATCATGAAAGAAGAGTGAAACAGCAGATAACAGAGATGCACCTGGCCTGGGCCAGGGAACAGTCTTCACCAAGCCGCCCTACTCTCGCCTCAGCTCCGGAACATCCGCCCATCGATCCTTCAACAAGCGCCCCGAGCTATCCGTACTTTC
Organism: Nicotiana noctiflora; assembly: GCA_032618575.1. Lineage (NCBI taxonomy): Eukaryota > Viridiplantae > Streptophyta > Magnoliopsida > Solanales > Solanaceae > Nicotiana > Nicotiana noctiflora. Next base: position 21,845 of record JASVEL010010335.1, read on the forward strand.
AGGGGGAAAACCCATATGCCACCCACGTTCCACCAGCCAAACCAAATCCTCCTCCGGCCACCCCTGTTTTTGTGGCACCTCCACCTGCTCCTCTGCAAAGGCCGGCCGGCGAGCCGTATGTTCAGATCCATGACAACTCTTACTATCCTCCAGAGCCTACTTTCAGGGCCCCTGAACCACAATCACATACACCTCACTGGGATAATCCGGCAGAACCGGAAAAGCACTTCCAAAGTTCGGAACACGAGGAAGTTATCAGAAAAGTTAAAAGCCCGGAGCAGTCCTTCAGGAATATGCACGGTTTGGGCAACCAGGTCAGCGTCGCCTACAAGGATCTGTGTCCATTTCCGGACGTCCAGTTGCCAGCAGGGTTTAAAATGCCCAAATTCGACCTATACGAGGGGCATGGTGACCCGGTAGCCCACCTGCGAGGGTTTTGCAGTAAAATGAGAGGGGCCGGAGGACGGGACGAACTTCTGATAGCTTACTTCAGCCAGAGTCTGGGAGGATCGGCGTTGGAGTGGTACACTAGACAGGACCCCAGTAGATGGTTTACGTGGGATGATTTGGCTCAAGCTTTTATCAGCCAGTTCCAATACAATCTTGAAATAATCCCCGACAGCTTGTCATTGCTAAAATTAGAGAAGAAACCCGCTGAAAGTTTCAGGGAGTTTTGTTTCCGCTGGAGGGAACAGGCAGCCAGGGTAGATCCGCCGATGAGGGAGAGCGAGATGGTGGACTACTTCTTGCAGACATTAGAGCCCACCTACTTCGGACATCTGGTAACGTCCGTAGGCAAATCATTCACCGAGGTGATAAAAATGGGGGGTATGATCGAGGAAGGTTTGAAGGCCAACAAGATCATGAGTTACTCGGCACTGAAAGCCACCACTCAGGCTATCCAAAGTGGTACTGGAGGAGTACTGGGGAAAAAGAGGAGAGAGGAAGTTGCGGCCGTCGAGTCCGGGGCATGGTTCAGAAATAGAGGCCCCGCACCCCAATATAGCCCGCCCCAGCCTCACCACCAAAATTACTTCCACAATCCATATAACCACCCGCAACATTACTATCCCGCACCTGATCCCCATTTCACTGTCCACCACGCACAGTCCTATTCTGCACCTCCCGTCCATGCACCGTGGCGTGCACCAAACCCGCAGAACAATTACCCACCCCCAAGAGCTTACAGAAACCCCTCGGGCGCGAGTTTCCGTCCGAACCAAGCATTCAGGGGCGACCGGGCGCCGAGGCCAAAGACTTTCACTCCCTTAGGAGAGTCTTACACCAGTCTGTTCCACCGGTTGAAGCAAGTAGGGTTGCTAAATCCGGTTGAAGCTAAGCTACCAAACCCTCTTCCAAAGAACCTGGACCATTCAGTAAATTGTGCATACTGCTCAGGATGCCCAGGACACGACACGGAAAAATGTTGGAGGTTGAAGACGACCATCCAGGAGCTCATCGACACTCGCAGGATTGAGGTCCAGACTCCAACAGAGCCCAACATCAACCAAAACCCACTTCCAACTCATCATGAGACCAACATGATCGAGTTGGTACGGGTAGAAGAAGGAAAGGAGAAAGCCTCCCAGACTGTAATGATGATCAAGTCTAGCGGGGTAGGAATGAGAAAAGGGCCAAGCCTTGATGAGTCACCCGGTTGCAAGAAGGACATACCAGGAGGGTCGGAAGCAGGAAAGGGAAGTGTGAGCGGAGTACCGGTGAGGCCGAGGGAAGCAAAGATAGTTGTACGAGGGGCAGCAATCAAGCCCGTCTTGACGGTAGCAGGCGTTCGAATGGATCCTTTCATCATCAAGCCAGCAATACAGTTGCCAATAACTGATAGCAGGGCTGTTCCATGGAATTATGCTCGGATTACAACGACCTACAAAGGAAAGGAAGTGAAAGAGGAAGTTTGCGAAGCGCAAGGGTTGACCCGCTCGGGGAGATGTTTTGCCCCTGCGGAATTGAGGAAGACCCCTCCGGCAGCATTGAAAAAGCCGGTAACTGATGAAGAGGCAGAAGAATTCTTGAAAAAAATGAAGCTGCATGACTACTACGTCTTAGAGCAGTTGAAGAAGACTCCGGCGCAAATATCATTGCTATCCTTGCTGATACATTCCGAAGAACATCGGCAAGCTTTGATGAAAGTCCTGAATGAGGCACATGTACCGGATAAAATCTCAGTGAGTCATTTGGAGAAGATCACCAATAGGATCTTCGAAGCGAATCGGATCACCTTCACCGATGATGAATTGCCCGAGGAGGGCACCGAGCACAACAAGGCGTTATATCTTACGGTAAAGTGTGAAGAGGCGGTGGTTACCAAAGTCCTTGTCGATAATGGGTCCAGCGCTAACATTTGTCCTCTCTCTACACTGGACAAGTTGAAAGTGGACATCGGCAGGATACGCAAGAACAGCATATGTGTTCGAGGGTTCGATGGGGGAGGCAAGGCATCGGTGGGGGACATAGTGTTAATCTTGACGATTGGGCCAGTGGAGTTCACCATGGAATTCCAGGTGCTGGACATGGTGGTGTCATATAACCTTCTGATAGGGCGACCGTGGATCCATGCCGCAAGAGCAGTTCCATCCAGCCTACACCAACTCGTCAAGTTTGAGTGGGACCAACAGGAGATCGTCGTCCATGGAGAGAATGATCTACAACCGGGCACCATCGTCCCCTTCGTTGAGACGGAAGAAGATGTTGGGCCGTGGGTATACCAGATCTGCGATGTGGTATCCGCCAACCGAGTTCCAGAAGGGGAATGCATTCCCGATGACAGAATAATTACTGCAGACGTCATGGTGGCTCATGAAATGTTGAGACATGGTTTCATACCCGGCAAAGGTCTAAGTGCATCTCTGCAAGGAATCATACAACCAGTATCTGTGGTCAAAAACGTGGGAACCTTCGGTTTGGGATTCAAGCCAACATCAGAGGACATCCAGCGAGCAAAAAGGAGTAAGTAGAAGACATGGGTGCTCCCGAAGCCGGTTCCACGCCTTTCCCAATCTTTTGTCAGGTCCGGAGCAAAAGGACATCCAACGACAAAGATTCCCGGTCCTACGATCAGGCCAGACGAAGAGTTCTTCAGGAAGTTCGAGGACCTATTCATAGATGTATGTATGCTCGAGGATGGTGAAGGATCCAGTCATGCCGAGATACAGTTTGTGGGACCAAAGGCAAAACTGAATAACTGGAAGGCTACTCCTCTCCCTGTCCGGAAGGAGTCTTGGTAGTTTGTCTTAGATTGTTCTCTTTCGAAATTTTGTGTTGGGGGTTGTCCCCGGAGTAAAATCCAGTTGTTTTTAGTTCATTTTTGATTTAAGTTTGCAGTTTGTTTTCCCTTGTACAGTTCCCATTAATGAAATTTGGTTCCCTTCGTGTCTAATTTTGTTTATTTTTCTTCTTTTAACTTTTCTGAACAGCCTTCTTTCAACTGATCTTAATGATATGGCGTGCTTAAAGATTAATCAACCCAGTCTAGAAAGTCAATCGGGTTTGGAAATAATAACGCATGAAATAAGAAGTGACGAGAGTGAGTCGGAATACGGCGATGATGAAGCCGTAGAAGAAATCGGTGAAGAATTAAGTCACTTCGAGGAAAAACCCAAACCAAATTTAAATGATACTGAGGCCGTTAATCTGGGGAATGTGGATGACGTCAAAGAAACCCGAATAAGTGTCCATATTGAACCCAACACCTGAGAGAAGAGTTGATCAAAACACTCATGGAGTTTAAAGACATTTTCGCATGGTCGTACGACGACATGCCGGGACTCAGCACCGATCTAGTGGTTCATAAATTACCCACTGATCCGGCATATCCTCCCATCAAGCAAAAACTGCGGAAATTCAAGACGGAGATGAGTGTGAAGATTAAGGAGGAAGTAACCAAGCAGTTGCAGGCGAAAGTCATTCGTGTCACTCGATACCCTGAATGGTTGGCTAACGTAGTACCGGTGCCAAAGAAAGACGGAAAGATCAGAGTATGCGTGGACTATCGCAATCTCAACAAGGCGAGTCCTAAGGATAATTTCCCGCTTCCCAATATCCATATCCTGATTGATAATTGCGCCGGACGCGAAATTGGATCCTTTGTGGACTGTTATGCGGGATATCATCAGATTTTGATGGATGAAGAGGACGCAGAAAATACGGCTTTTATCACACCGTGGGGGACTTATTGCTACCGAGTGATGTCGTTTGGTTTGAAGAATGCGGGGGCAACATATATGAGGGCGATGACTACGGTATTCCATGACATGATACACAAGGAAATTGAGGTGTACGTGGATGATGTGATCATAAAATCTAGGCGTCAAGAAGACCATGTTGCCGACCTCGGGAAGTTCTTTCAAAGACTTCGAAGGTACGACATCAAGCTCAATCCGGCCAAATGCGCATTCGGAGTTCCATCAGGAAAGTTGCTAGGATTCATCGTCAGCCGACGGGGCATTGAGCTGGACCCATCCAAAATCAAGTCCATTCAGGAGTTAGCCCCGCCGAAGAATAAAACAGAGGTAATGAGTCTGTTGGGAAGGTTGAATTACATCGGTAGGTTTATTGCCCAGCTTACGGCAACTTGTGAACCCATATTCCGCCTATTGAAGAAAGACGCGCTGCGATAGAATGGACGGCAGAATGTCAGGAAGCGTTTGACCGAATCAAAGGGTATCTGTCAAATCCACCGGTACTAGTTCCGCCTGAGCCCGGTAGACCCCTGATTCTTTATCTGACGGTTTTGGAGAATTCGTTTGGCTGCGTACTGGGGCAGCATGATCTTACCGGCAGGAAGGAACGGGCCATTTACTACCTCAGTAAGAAATTCACAGTCCACGAGGTTAAGTACACTCATCTAGAAAAGACATGTTGCGCCATGACTTGGGTAGCCCAAAAGCTGAAGCACTATTTGTCTTCTTACACCACTTACCTCATTTCGCGTCTGGATCCGTTGAAGTATATTTTCCAGAAACCCATGCCTACAGGGAGGTTGGCGAAGTGGCAAATATTACTTACAGAGTTCGAAATCATATACATGACAAGGACGGCTATGAAAGCACAAGCACTGGCCGATCACTTAGTTGAAAATCCTGTTGATGACGAATACGAACCTTTGAGGACGTATTTTCCAGACGAAGAAGTATTGCAAATTGAGGGGTTAGAACTAACCAATGATCCAGGATGGAAGCTCTTCTTCGACGGGACGGCGAACGCAAAAGGAGTCGGAGTAGGGGCTGTGCTCATATATGAAACAGGACATCATTATCCTGTTACTGCTCAACTACGTTTTCATTGTACCAATAATATGGCTGAGTACGAGGCATGTATCTTGGGGTTACGATTAGCGGTGGACATGGATGTACGGGACGTCTTGGTCTTGGGGGACTCGGACCTTCTGGTACATCAGATTCAGGGAGAATGGGAAACCAGAGATCTAAAGCTTATCCCATATCGTCAGTGTTTGCATGATTTGACCAAACGCTTTCGATCGGTAGAATTCAGGCACATCCCAAGGATGCGTAATGAGGTTGCCGACGCGTTGGCTACTTTAGCGTCAATGCTACATCACCCGGACAAGGTTCGTGTCGATCCGTTACATATCCATGTCCGGGATCAACATGCTTATTGTAATGTGATAGAGGAAGAGGTGGATGGTGAGCCGTGGTTTCATGATGTCAAGGAATACCTCGGGTTAGGAGTATACCCAGAGCAAGTAACTGGAGATCAAAAGCGAGTTATTCGGCGGTTGGCGAACTGATTTTTCCTTAGTGGAGGGGTGTTGTACAAAAGAACCCCGGACTTGGGATTGTTGAGATGTATAGATGCAAATCAAGCCACAACAGTGATGACAGATATACACTCGGGAGTTTGCGGACCACACATGAGCGGATACGTATTGGCAAAGAAGATTCTTCGAGCAGGATATTACTGGCTCACGATGGAGCGTGATTGTATAAGTTTCGTGCGAAGATGCCATTAGTGTCAGATACACGGAGACTTGATTCATTCTCCACCAACTGAATTGCACACAATGTCAGCACCATGGCCGTTTGTTGCATGGGGCATGGATGTTATTGGACCTATAGAGCCTGCGGCTTCCAATGGTCACAGGTTCATTCTGGTAACGATCGATTATTTTACCAAGTGGGTGGAGGCCAAAACATTCAAATCGGTGACCAAGAAGGCGGTGGTGGATTTCGTACACTCCCACATCATCTGCAGGTTTGGAATTCCAAAGATAATCATCACGGATAACGGTGCCAATCTTAACAGTGGATTGATGAAAGAGGTATGTCAACAGTTCAAGATTACACACCGAAATTCCACACCGTATCGCCCAAAAGCAAACGGCGCGGTTAAGGCAGCAAACAAGAATATAAAGAAGATATTGAGGAAGATGGTAGAAGGGCCTAGGCAGTGGCATGAAAAGTTACCATTTGCGCTGTTGGGTTATCGCACTACCGTCCGGACTTCGGTAGGTGCAACTCCTTACTTGTTGGTATACGGGACTGAAGCAGTAATACCAGCAGAAGTTGAAATCCCATCCCTCCGAATTGTCGCTGAAGCTGAGATTGATGACGACGAGTGGGTCAAAACCCGATTAGAGCAATTGAGCTTGATCGATGAAAAGAGATTGACAGCAGTATGTCACGGCCAATTGTATCAAAAGAGAATGGCGAGAGCATATAACAAGAAGGTACGTCCCGGGAAATTTGAAGTGGGACAGCATGTGCTGAGGAGAGTTCTACCACATCAGGCCGAAGCGAAAGGCAAGTTCGCTCCAAATTGGCAGGGACCATTTGTGGTGACTAGAGTATTATCCAACGGCGCTCTATGTCTGACTGATGTTGAGGGAAGATGCACCGATATGGCTATCAATTCTGATGCGGTCAAGAGATATTATGTGTAATTCTTTAATGCATTTGTCAACGTTTGGTTTCGTTTGTGTGTATTTGGCATTTTTCGGAGAATGAAATGACGGAGGCAATTTTTCTACTACCTAAACACTTTAACCTTTGTTTCCCCATTTGAGCCTTAATTATTCTTTCATATACCCTCTTTCGGAATCATCAAGGAAGATGTGTAACAGAATAGAAAAAGAAACAAAGAAAAAATACAAGAAAAAGTGAACTACGTTCGACCTGATTCCTCAAGAAGGATACGTAGGCGCCACACGGCTCGGTCATAATAAAATAAAAATCAAAGATTCCACAAGCAACAAAACTGGGGCAGAAGTCATTGTTCGTTGGAAAGATAGTGTGGATTCCGAAAGTTGTAATAAGCTAACCGTTGAGGTTAAACCCCTTTCTTCAGCCTCACGCGCAGAAACCATATTAAGAACCAGAAAGACCTCTCGATCAGTATTTGAGAAGTGCCAAGTCATGTGAATGAAAGCCAAGAGTGACATCCCGACCCTCGATTGAATCCAGGATGCACAAGCCGAAAGGGGATAACGCTCTAGAGGGAATCTCAGGGGTGATACCCCGCCGCGAGGAAAGAAAGCATAAATGAGAGAGTCTTAACGGTGAAAACCCTCGCGGGCACCTTAAGGCGAAGGAAGTTGAGAGAAGTAAAATGAGAGAGTCTTACGGTGAAAACCTTTACGGGCACCTTAAGGCGACGGGAGATGGAGAGAAATGAGAGAATCTCATTAGTGAAAACCCTTTGAAGGGCACTGTGAGGTGACAGGATGAGATGGTTACAAGATGTCCGCACGAGACAAGGTTTGGACATCCGTTTACCTCTAGCAGAACGCGGCATCAGAAAGTGATTGACATGAATAGACTGGGTAGTTTAATCTCAAAGGCGCGGCATAACCATTGGATCAGTCATACATTCAGATAAGTTTTCCTATTTTTGAGTTCAGAAAAGTTTTTCTCTTCTTTTGTCATTTGCGGTCAGTATTCTTTTCTTTTCTTTCATTTTCGAAAATTGATTTTTCAAAGCTTACTACCAAGTCTCCCAAAGCAGTATAATGAAAATGAATAGGCGTGGAACGAGGCAATAAGGCAGAAGTCGTTACGATAGTAAGATTGGGACGACAGGCTGATTGGAAGGTTCGCAGGAATTATGGAGTATGATGGACACATGTGGCACGTCCGAAAGATGATTTCACGCAACAGATCACCGGCTAAAAAGAGTCGGATCAAACGAAAGATTGGAATAAAAGGAAAGATGAGAGGTCGTTCGGGGAAAGAGCATCGTCCCCAGCAAGCGTCAACGTCGTCCTCAAAGTTCGAGAGAGGCCAAGCAGATGAAAGAGAAAAGAAAATGGCCCCAACAAGAGTGGCACGACCACTCACTGCGTTTTGAAACTAACAATTTTTCTTTGATTTAAAGCAGGAAAAGAGGGTTCGTTGGCAGAAAAGCATACCGTCCAGAAGTTTATCAAACTGGGGCAGAAAATTTTCTCTTGTTGCGAAAATTTTCTTGAAAGCAAAGACTCGGAGGATAAGGGTAGAAAGCAACACAAGATTTCGGGAAATACCAGCTCCGAGCAGAATAGTTTTGAGAAAGGCCAGACGACACGATGGGGTAATCTTTGAGCTTGGTATCACCCTCAGCAGTTGTTGGAAAAATAAAACAATGGCTTCGAGATTCCCCCAGCAGTATTACATTCCATAATTTGATCGAGGAGGCAAAAGCGTGAGTCCCAGAGGAGGTATGGGAAGAAGGAAGAGAATGAGGGGTGAAGGAAACAAAGAATACTTCCTCGGCAGCATCATCCCCAGCAGGCGAGTAAACAGTTCCAAAATACCCCCAGCAGCCAGAAGAAAAAGTAATACGACCCAGGGGAAAGCAATTCCAAGACAAGATAATTCAGAAGAAAGGTGACCCGGTAGGCGATGCAGGAAGAAGAAATGGTATAGAAAGCAAAGGAAGGCGACATGGAGTGGCGATTTTATTTTGAAATAGTAGTTGAAGTCAGGGAGCCCGCCTGGAGAATGGAGTGGCGAATTTATTTTGAAGTTGTAGTCAGGGAGCCCGCCTGGAGAATGGAGTGGCGATTTTATTTTAAAAGCTGTAGTCAGGGAGCCCGCCTGGAGAGAGGAATGGCGTTTAATTTTCAGAGTTGATAATTGAAGTCAGGGAGCCCGCCTGGAGAATGGAGTGGCGATTTTATTTTGAAGTAGTAGTTGAAGTCGGGGAGCCCGCTTGAAGAATGGAGTGACGATTTATTTTGAAGCGGTTGAGCGTAACAGAAATCCCCGGCATAAATCCAAGTTCATAAGCAGAGGGAAGTCAGGGAGCCCGCCTGGAGAATGGAGTGGCGATTTTATTTTGAAGTAGTAGTTGAAGTCGGGGAGCCCGCCTGGAGAATGGAGTGGCGATTTTATTTTGAAGTAGTAGTTGAAGTCAGGGAGCCCGCCTGGAGAATGGAGTGGCGATTTTATTTTGAAGTAGTAGTTGAAGTCAGGGAGCCCGCCTGGAGAATGGAGTGGCGATTTTATTTTGAAGTAGTAGTTGAAGTTAGGGAGCCCGCCTGGAGAATGGAGTGGCGATTTTATTTTGAAGTAGTAGTTGAAGTCAGGGAGCCCGCCTGGAGAATGGAGTGGCGATTTTATTTTGAAGTAGTAGTTGAAGTCAGGGAGCCCGCCTGGAGAATGGAGTGGCGATTTTATTTTTGAGTAGTAGTTGAAGTCAGGGAGCCCGCCTGGAGAATGGAGTGGCGATTTTATTTTGAAGTAGTAGTTGAAGTCAGGGAGCCCGCCCGGAGAATGGAGTGGCGATTTTATTTTTGAGTAGTAGTTGAAGTCAGGGAGCCCGCCTGGAGAATGGAGTGGCGATTTTATTTTGAAGTAGTAGTCGAAGTCAGGGAGCCCGCCTGGAGAATGGAGTGGCGATTTTATTTTTGAGTAGTAGTTGAAGTCAGGGAGCCCGCCTGGAGAATGGAGTGGCGATTTTATTTTGAAGTAGTGGTTGAAGTCAGGGAGCCCGCCTGGAGAATGGAGTGGCGATCTATTTTAATTTGGTTGAGGAAAGCGGTTGAATGTAACAGAAATCTCCGGCCTGAATCCAAGTTCGTAAGCAGAGGGAGGCAACAAGTATCAGAACAGATAGATTCGGATTGCGAAGGAGAATAGTTCAAAGATCATAAAGAAGGAAACAATGGTCGGAGTTCGGCAATCAAGATAGGCCGAAATAACAATTGGCAGAAGAGAAGAAGCATCAGAAGGAACACCAAGTCAGACAGGATGGCAAGGAGCGCGACAAGATCAAGTTAGAAAGGATAGATAAGAACTTGTAGTACTGTAACTTAGTCTAGCTTCTTGTTTTTGTTGCTTAGTACGGTGTAACAAGGAGATCGGCTAAGCAGTGGTAACAGCAGTAACAGCGGCAACAGCAGTAACAGCGAGATCGCAACAGTCATGGTAGTCCCAGCTACCAGAACTTCCCGAACTACATTGACCTGATTCCCTTTTAGCCAAGGATATGTAGGAGACCTTTGAAGCAAGGTTCGGTCAAAACTTTTCCAAAATGCTTCATACGGAGTGCTCGAATGGGCAAAAATCGCTTATATCCGCTCACTTATCTTTGCACGAAAACTCTGCATGTTTACGCGCAAAGAGGGGCAGCTGTGAGCACGTGATTTTTGCCTTACCCGAGAAGTACTCCCAGAAAATTCAAAATAAAAATAGTTTCGTGTTGGGCATGATTTTTGTGATTTTGTGTTATTTTTGTCTTAAATTTGCATTTTTGTGTGCGGGTTTATTTATTTAAATTAGTAAAATACAAAAAATATATATTAGGTTTTGCATTTTTAGTGTTTGATATCGACATTATGTGATTTACATTTTTAGGTGATATGTAATTATGTAGGATAATTGTAGTGAAAAATTTAATTGTGTTACAAGTTAATATATATATATATATATATATATATATATATATATATATATATATATATATATATATATATATATATATATATACATATATATGTAATACATCATGGAGTCTAGTTTTAAGAGATATGATTGGGCCAAAACCCAATTCCATACACCAGGCCCATATTAATTCAACACCCAGCCCAAAATACTCGCCCAAGCATCAGCTAATGTAACGTTTGATCTGGACCGTTGGATTTTATTATCCAACAGCCCAGATTAATCAATCAATTACCCAAATATACCCGGACCCCAACTTAATCAAACGACGTCGTTTGATACTTAAAAATAATCCAGGCCGTTGATCAAGTTTCATCCGACGGCCGGGATTAAAACTTTAATTTTGAACACACCAAAGAACCCCAATACCCCCCTTTACGTTTTCATTCTCTCCCAACCCCTTCTCGTCTCTCTCAGAGACGATAAAACCTCCGTCGTGCCTCCGCCGCCCTCCGCCTGCCGGAAATCGCCCCACGGCGGTTCCGGTAGGCCAATCACCCTCAAATTAACACCGTAAAATCTCCCACACCCCCTTTACATGGATCCGTTGGCCGTTAGTCTCGAATGTTACTCAAACGGCTCGAATATCCATTTGAAACTCGCCGGAACTTGGACATCTATCCCAAACCACCTCAAATTCACACCAACCCTTCCTCACACCTCCCTCACACCCCTACCAACCTTGATTTCGTTCGAATCCAACCCAAAAGCCTCGAGCCCCAAAAGCGGCACCAAGAACCCTAGAAATCCAAATTTAGGTTTTCTGTTTAATTCAATGGGAATTGGGGTCTAATAGACCTTAGTCTAGGTGTTCTCAACTGAGAACACCCCGATTAAGGTCCATTGAACTCCAAAACGGATGAGTCCAGCGGCCCGCCTTATGAGTTTCTTATGAGGTATTCGTTTCTTCTCTGGTCGATTTAATTCGATTGTGTGAACATGTGTGTTTGCTTTATTTGTGTTTCAGTTCTTATTTGTTATGTTTTTAATTTTTCGTATCAGTTGATCTGTTCTCCTCCTTTAAGGCCTTTTATTTGGTCGATTCCTTCTGTTTTCGTTAGTTAAAATGAATCGTATGTTTAGTTCGACTAAAGTCGTCAAGCAATTAGTTCATATTATTGATCCCCTGAATCTGCCCGTATGCAATTCGTAAGGCTGGGATTTGTTGTGTGTTTGATTCCAGATTAGGGGGGTTAATTGGATATAGTTGATAGGTTAATTAGCATTAGTTTTTAAATACCCTGCCCATAAGAGAGGCTAGTGGAACCTGCCATACAGCAGGGTATCCCACTAGCCTCATGCGATCAGTATTTTAATGCTGTAGTCCATACCTGGACACTGGATAGTGGAGAGTGCAGGGAATATGATGGGCTGGGGATTCAGTTTAAGGGGAGTACCACTAGGAGCTGGATGGGAAAAGCTATATAAGGAGAGGCTTAGGCATTCATATAGGGAGGGAGTTTATCAGGGATTTTGGGGAGAGATACAACTCGAAAAACACATACAGAGATATTGAAAAACACATAGTCATTCACACATACAGGAACCTTAGAAATTAGACAGTGGGAGTTTGGATTATTCTTGGTTTGCCTTTGGACCTTCGATCACTGTTTCATTAGACTGGTTTTGAGTTCACAGAGATTTTGTCACATAGATTCTGGGGGTCGTTTGTCTTGTTTGGCTAGAGCTGTTTGTCCCTGTTTGTTCGAAGTCCTTGGCCACTGGTTTGCTGAGTTTGACTGTGGCGTATCTGCTGAGTATTGTGTTTAGATTACTGGTTTGGGGTCTGTTTTGGTGTTTGTTTTGTTTGCTGAGCTTTGGACTGCCACTGCCTGGGTTGCTGAGTGTTTGGTTGTTTGTTGCTGTTGGTTATTGTTGTTGGTCTGTTGTCACTTGGCTTCATCGACTTAACTGATCTCCATTCTCTTGCTGTGTTGATTTCCAGGTATTTCACTACTGCCTGAAGCTGTAAACGTGAATTGAAGAAATAAAGCTTAGCTTATTGATCATCATGTCATTCTAATCCATATCGAAATTTAGTTAGATACATGTATACTCATTAAGGAGAACTTGAGCATGTAATAGACTATATGGATTGTAACTATGTGAACTTTATATTTCCATAGGCTATCATAGTAGAAGTGGTCTACTGGAAACGTACTATGTAATGGGTGTACGAATCAGTGAAATACATGTTAAAAAGAAAAAAATTTCAATTATGTTAGTGGTGTTAATTTGACCAGGTTAAGAGTGCATGATAACTAACAATCAGTATGAAAGTAAATAGAGTCATGATGATGGTAGCTTGATCGAGGGTGATGAATTAGTAGTATCGTGTTCAATGTTCAATTAGTTAATTAAGTATGTAAATCCCGTTCTATCAATAGTTTGCTTAAAAAAGGGAATCTGGACAATTGATATATCACTTCGTTGCTATTAGATTATCAGTACACTTTAGTTCGTGTATATCTACTATGATCTAGATCATTTACACGAAAACTGATTATCAGTTAGATTGGATTAAAATCTGAAGCATGTTCAATATTCTTTTCTTAAATAAAACAAATTTTTCGGGTAACTAATTAGCTTAACTAATTTGAATACAAATTGAAGTTTAAGTAATTTAAGAGCAAAGTAAAAAGGAAATTGTCTTCTGGCGGTTAATTTTGAGTCAAGGCTCTATTGAATGGCCCAAATGATAAAAACAAAAAATATAAAACTAGTAGGTAATGATAAACAATTAACATTTTTCTTTGTTGTTAGAAACAAAACAAGTAGAGAATATAGTTCATCTTAGGATTGGCCTTAATAATAATGAGATGAGCCTCGCCAAACGCAAATACACAATCGCGGGGCCCTCTAATCAGTTGTTATGAAAACTTAGCCTTGGAAAGACCGTTTAGTTAATTTCACGGTCTTTTCCCGAAGTTAATAAGGACGATAGACTCTTTAGGCGCGATTTGTAAGCAAATTACTTTCCTAAACACGGGTGCGCATTTATGTGACCCAAATCTTACTCTCGGCGAAACTGAAATACATTAAAGTCACAGGCGTACTGGTTGCGGTGTGACTCGAAATGTGTTTTCGTGACGTCGCAATTCTTCTAAAAATAAGAGCGGAGCATTAAAAGCGCATAGTTAAAAAAATCAGATAGAAACAAAAATTGCAATTGAGCGACCGTGCTAAAACCACGGAATCCGGGAGTGCCTAACACCTTCTCCCGGGTTAACAGAATTCCTTATCCGGGTTTCTAGTTTCGCAGACTGTATTACAGAGTCATAAATTTCCTCGGGTCGGGATTAGACCGGTGACTTGGGACACCATTATTTTCCCAAGTGGCGACTCCGAATTAAATAAATTAATCCCGTCTCGATTGTCCTTTAACTGGAAAAACTCCCTTGTGCCCTCGCGGGTGCGTAAAAATGAGGTGTGACACCTATTACCCCACTTAACTATCTCAACTATATCTAACAGATTACCTCACCTAACCACCCCATCTATAACTTACCTATTGCATTACTTAACTACCTCAGCTATACTTTAGTCATCCTACGACACTAGGAAACATTAACCTAAGTGACTCTAGTATCCGTCAAAAACACAATGCAGAGGAATCACAACCCAACAATAGCCCGTCAAGAGGGCAAGATAATGATCTCTTCTCTTTCTCACTTTTTCTTCACAACTCAAGCAAATTCTCTAGAGGTTCAATTATCACTTGTACTTTCACAATTTATTCTACAACTGGAGCTGACGCTCTTCATAGAAACAAGTCATTTCATATACTTTCAATATTCGTATCACAATTCGAGCAATGCTCCTAGGAATCAAATTATCATATCACCATTCACATGTTATTCACAACATATGGAAATACTCCTATAAACATGAAATTCACAACCAGTTCATGAAAATCACATTATAAGGACTCACGGTCATGCTAGACACCAATGTATAGATACTCATCATCATGCCTATACATCATACTCGATCACATACCAATTAGCAACAAGACTCAACTCCTATTCCCTCAAGATAGGGTTAAACCAAACACTTACCTCAAAGCCTTGAAATCCACTTAATCCTCAACTATTGCTTTACCTCGTGGTTCCACTTTCAATTTGCTCGAATCTAATCACAAATTGTTCAATTACTTTAATAAACTCTATCTGAATCAATGTGAATGCACAAAAATGGGTTTTCCCAAGTTTTACTCAAACATTCCCAAAATGACCCTCAGGCCCACGTGGTCAAAACTCGAGGTTCGAATCAAAATCCGGTTACGCATTCCCCCACAAGTTCAAATATATAAACTATTTTGAAATCAGACCTCAAATCGACGTCCAACTCCCCAATTTATAGAAAACCTAGGTTCTACCCAAAAACCCCAATTTCACCCAAGAAAATCCTTGATTTCAAGTTGAAAACATGTTTAATGATGTTAAAAGTTGAAAGAATTAAGTAAAAGTCAACATACAAATGATTTGGGATGAAGTTTGCTCTTGAAAAATCATCTATGGTGTTTAGGTTTTGAAAGAATGGTGAAAAGTAGCGAAAATTTGACTAAGTATAAAATTTGCTGAGCCTCGGATATGGGAAATGCGAACATAGGTTCACATTTGCGAACAAAGCAGGCCTGGGAAATGCGAGACTATTTTTCGCATTTGCAAACTCAAGCTGCTAGGGGACCCTTCGCATTTGCGAACTGGGTCTCGCATTTGCGAGCTAGGGTCCATCGCATTTGCGACGCCTGGTTTCGCATTTGCAAAGATTGGTCTACCTTGGCTGGTTTCACATTTGCGATTGCTGGGCCTTCGCATTTGCGAACCCTTGCTTCACATTTACAAAAATTGGAGAAGCCAAATACCAGATTTTTCAAAACATGAGAAATGCAATCTGATGCCTATCCGAAAATCACCCGAGCCCTCGGGGCTCCAAAACAAACATGCACACAACCTCAAAAACATCCTACGGACTTACTCACGTGATCAAATTGCCAAAATAACATCATTTACATATAATCAAGCCTCAAAATGCATTATTTTTCTTCTAAACTTCATAAACTTTCGAACTTGGAACTTATAGTCTGAGACACGTCAAACAACGTCCGATTTTGACCATACTTCACAGAAAGTGCTTAAACAATATATAAGACTTGTACCGGGCGTCGAAACCAAAATACGAGCCCGATACCATAGTATTTTAATTAATTTTCATATTCCTTAATAATTTTTAAAAAAGAATATAATAGAAAAATTCTTTTACTCAGGTTGTAGACCTTATTTTTCGACTCCGGGCACATGCCCGTGTCCCATATTTTTTATGGACCTTCCGGGACCGTCCAATCTCGAGTCCAGGTCCATTTTCACAAAATTCACATATTTCAACATAAAGGTTTTCAGGCTACACGTCGGGACTGCACACGCTAATTGAGTCAAGTATAAATGAGGTTCTTAAGACCTCAGAAGTACGGGGTGGATGAGAAAACATGTCATGTCAAGAAGAACAAGATGGATAAGGGTTTTCTAGAGATGATGGGTAAATAAGGCGTCGTCCTTATGTTTTTAGGGAGCCCCCCCCCCCCTTTCTTTTTTGATTAGGTCTCTAGGGTTTTTAATTAAAGGTGAGGGGAAATGGGTCAATGGTCTGGGCTGGGTCGATGGGCAGATGGGTCGTGGTGAGGAGTAAGTGGGTTGGGGCTGATCTTTGTGGAAGCTTGTGGATTTTTTGGGCCTCACAATTAAACTGGCCCAATTGAAGGATTAAACAACCTATTTTGTTTTCTTATTTTGCCTTTGACTTAAAATACGAAATTAAATATTATTTTAAATAAAAATTGCAAAGTTAATTTTATTTATCTGTATTAACAAATGCATGTAAAATTTAAAATATATTATTTGATTTTTATGTATTAATTCTAACAATTAAAGAGTGACTAATTCCTAAAAATACAAATGTAACCTAATATGGCATGAAATTAGAATGTGATAACGTTTTATGATTATTCTATGACTTTAAGATATTAAACATGTATGAAATGCAACTAAATAAAGAAAAACTACTAAAATACATTAAAATTAATTTTGGTCCATTTTTAAGAGTTATTTCCATGCAGGGCAAACCTTAGGTGTTCACAGCTACCCCTCTTTGCTCGAAAATATGAAGAGTTTTTGGGCAAAGATAAAATGAGCAATTACGAGCAATTTTTGCCTATTTGAAACTCTATAGGAAGCATTTTTTAAAAAGTCTAACCGAACCTTGCTTCGGAGGTTGCCTACATATCCTTGGCTATAGAGAAATCAGGTCAGTGTAGTTCTGGACGTTTTGGTAGCTGGGACTACCGAATAGCTGTGATTTCACTATTGTTGTTGTTGTTACTGCTTATTGAGATCCTTATTACACTAAAATCGAAAATGAAAAGACTAACTAAACCTATCAGCTATGAGTTACAAGATTACTATCTATGAGTCTTCTAAAGCTTGATCTTGAGTCGTGGCTGGTTTTTCATGCAGACTCTAATCTGAATCTTGATGCTTGTTAGCTGTAGTTGTTGGTTCAAACTTATTCTGCTTTTTCGGATCAAGGTGGGACATGCAGAGCTTGTAAATTCATTTCTTGTCTTGAGCAGTCCACATCTTTTCTCTGCTTCTGCATTTTGTGTTCACTTCTTTTTTTATCTTCTTTTCTTTTATTCCGGGTTGAGACTTCTTTTTTTGTTATCTTGAAACATATGCCTCGCGGTATATCATGCTCATGTACCAAAAGAAACCAAATAGGGATTGTAGACCCTATTGTTGGAAAATCATCAACTAGGGAGTGGTAACCCAATGTTTGCATTAGGTTATGCTGGCATCAATTAGGGAATGGAGATTCTATGTTGGCATTAACTAAGGAGTCGAGACCCTATGTTAGCATCTTCTAGGGAGTGGTTACCCTATGTTGGTATCAGGTTATGCTGGCATCAACCAGAAGTGGAACCTTATGTTGGAAAAGTCATCGGGTTATGCCGACATCAACTAAGGAGTGAGACCCTATCTTGGAAAAGTCATCGGGTTATGCCGTCATCAACTAGGGAGTGAGACCCTATGTTGCAAAATCATCGGGTTATGACGGTATTAATTAGGGATTAGGACCCTATATGTAACAACTCGACCGATCATTTCCCTAAGTTCATTTCTGCCATCTTGGTTTGCCGGGATGTTCATTTCTAGAATTCGGAGTGTTTTGGGACACTTAGTCCCTAAATGAGAGCTTAATAGTTGAAAAATGATCCATATTCAGAATAGTGTGAAGACAACCTCGAAACAGAAATCGGATGGTTTCGTTAGCTCCATTAGGTAATTTTGGGGTTGGGAGCGTGTTCAGAATGTGATTTGGAGGTCCGTAGCTCATTTAGTCTTGAAATGTCGAAGTTTGAAATTTTTAAAGTTCCGATCCGATAGTTAATTTTTTATCCAAGGGTCGGTTTGGGATTCCAAAAGTTACTATAGCTTCATCTTGTCATTTTGGATGTGCGTGCAAAATTTCAGGTCATTCGAACAAGTTTTGGGTAGGTTTTTGATCGAAAATGTGTATGGTTAGAATTCGAAGTTCATAGGCTTGAATCTTTTATTATTTTGTGTTTCCCGCATTGTTTTAGGTGGTTTAAGGATTTGAACAAGTTTGAATGATGTTATGGGTCATGTCTGTACGTTTAGTTGAGGTCCCGGGGGCCTCGCGTGTGTTTCGGATGCTCAATAGATCAATTCCGAAACTTGGAAGATTGCAATTTTTGCTGCTTGTTGCAGACAATTTCTTCTATGTGAACGCATAGGTGTCCTTGCGATCGCATAGTGCTTGGTAAAGAGGTGCTATTTTTCCTTCAATGCGATCGTAAGCCCTTGAACGTGATTGCATAGGTCTATTTCTCTCCTCACTGTGATCGCACTCCATGTCCGCGTTCGCATATTAGAGTTAGAGCCTGTGCCTTAGGGGCCAATTCCTTCTACTTGAATCACATAGTCCTTCATGCGATCGCATTGAGCTAATTGATCACCTTCTGCGATCCCAAGCCTTAGGTTGCGTTCGCATAGTGCAAATTTTGGGAAATTTCTTCTACGCGATCGCACAGCTGTTCATGCGATCACATTGAATTAAATACATGGGTAGAATATGACATTTCAAAAATGAGAGTTCTTCCATTTTTTACAAAAACTCAAGCTACGAAGCTCAGTTTTGGGAGATTTTTTTGATGGAAATTCAGAGGCAATTATTGGGTAACGATTCCTTACCATCTTATGCTTATTACCTACTAATCTAGACTCGAATTCCACCATTTAATTTCGGATTTTGGATGAAACTAGGGGTAAATTTCTTAGAACTAATTTTGATGATTTGAGGGGGCATTTAACCTCCAATTTGGGAGATTTTTATATGGTTAGACTCGTGTGAGTACGAGGGTTCCAAAATATAAAAATATTTCGATTCCGAGACGATGGCTGGATGGGTATTTTTGTCATTTTACCCATTTTCGTGCCTTAGCTTTAATTTTTACATTGTAATTAGTTACTTGTGATGTTATTTACACTATGTAATTGGTTTGAATAGATTTGGGCCACTCAGAGTCGGATAATCGTGGCAAGGGCATTGTTTCTTAGCGATTTTGTACCGGTTTGAGGTAAGAGGCTTGTCTAACCTTGTGTGGGGGACCTCTCCCCTTAGGATATCTTATGTGTTGATTTAAACACCTTGTACACGAGGTGATAGGCGTGTACTTGTGCAAATTGTTGAAAATCCACTTTAATTGAATTTCTCAAACTGTGTTATCTCTGTTATTTAACTGTATTAAATGCAAGATTTATCCTGTGTTAGTTAGAGGAGTATGATTACATAGGATTAACTGTCTAAATGCTTAATTGTCTTAATTGAAAATACGTGGAACATGTTGGGATAGAATTTAATTGTTAATTATAGTTGTGTATTCTATTTTGCTGAGTATTTTTTCTTGTTTGATTATGTTTTGTATTATGGAATGCGGGTTCAATTTCCGGAGATCCCCGTTAATGAGATGAGTGGACTGCGGGTTCAATTCCCGGAGATCCGTGTTATTGAGATGAGTGGACTGCGGGTTCGATTCCCAGAGATCCCTGTTATTGAGACGAGTGAACTACGGGCTCGATTCCCGGAGATCCTTGTTATTGAGATGAGTGGACTGCGATTTCGATTCCCGGAGATCCACGGCAGCAAAGGAACTCCTTGTTATGTTATTTTTTCCTGTTAATATTAATTGCTAGAGACCTGTAGTTTCTATTCTGTTTCTTTGCTGTCATTTCAGGTTATTTATTGTTTTTCACTATTTGGTACTGTTATTTTATTATTATTCTCGGTAGGGCCCTGACCTTCCTCGTCACTACTCTATCGAGGTTAGGCTTGACACTTACTAAGTGCTGCCGTGGTGTACTCATGCTACTCTTCTGCACACTTTTGTTATGCAGATCTAGGTGCATCTGATCAGGCGCACTATCGGTGATCGCAGAGCCATTTTGGGAGACTTGAGGTATGCATCTGTTGCGTCCGCATATCCGAAGAGTCTCCTTCTACTCTTCCTTAGAGATAGTAGTTCATTTCACTTTTACTTCGGTTGTATAGATACTCCTGGATGATAGGACCATAGTTTAAACTATTTAGCCTTTGTTTGCCCGTGAGTTTTTTGGGTCTTGGAGGTTGTATTTCAATATTTGTGATGAAGTGTATGTGCCATGCGGCACTTATTACATTATTCCCTTGTTATTCTGCATTTGTTTTTAGTTGTTTCGTAAAGACGATAAATTTCGCAATTGTGTTTGGCTTGCCTAGTCCCGAAGACTGGGTGCCGTCATGACAGGTTCACGATTGGTGAACTAGTGTCATGACAAGTTGATATTAGAGCTCTAAGTTCATAGGAGTCATGGTGAACTAGGGTCATGACAAGTTGATATTAGAGCTCTAGGTTCATAGGAGTCACGAGATACATGCCGGTTTATTAGAGTCTCGTTGATCAATACGGAGATGTTCGTATTTATCTACGAGGGGCTATGTAACTGTTCAGGAAAAATCTTCATTTCTTTTGAATTCCTTGTCGTGCGATGTTTTGACCCGATTTCTTAACTTCTGTCTTCTGTTTTCTCACAGATGGTAAGGACACATGCTACACGCGAGGATCAAGCACCCGCACCCCTGCTGCCGCCTCCAGAGGTTGGGGCTGGGGTAGAGGACGCGCCTGAGGTGCTGCCACAACACCCGTGCGCGCTGCCTCTGAGGCACCACCGGTGGATCAGGTTGGAGCACAGGAACCTGGTACACCTACCATAGCTACTATGACTCCAGCACTCCATGAGACTCTGGCTCATTTTGTAAGTATGTACACTACTTTGGCTCAGGTGGGGTTGCTTCCTCTTGCTGCAGCCATATCTCAGGCTGGGGGAGGGGTCCAGACTCCGGCATCCCGCACCCCTGAGCAGCAAGTGCTGATGGAATAGGTTTTAGAGGTTATTCCTATACCACTTGCAGCACCAGTACAGCCCGGATAGAGGTCAGCTGCCTCAGAGGAAGAGCAACGCATGTTAGAGAGGTTCAAGTATGATCCCCTAGTGTTCAGTGGCGTAGCTTGAGATGATGCCTTGGGATTTCTGGACGAGTGTCATCGCATCCTTCGTACTATGGGCATAGTGGAGTCACTGGGGTTTCTTTTACTGCATTTCAGCTTTGAGGGGTCGCTTATAATTGGTGGCTTACATATGAGTTGGATAGTCCAGTCGAGTCTGCCTCGCTGACTTGGACACAGTTCTATGATATGTTTATGAGGGAGTTTATTCCCAGAGCCTTAGGGATGCTTGGTGTGTAGAGTTTGAGCGGTTGCACTAGGGCACTATGACAGTATCTGAGTATGCCATCAGTTACACCTGGTTGGCCATATATGCACCAGCCTTGGTTGCCACGATCCGAGAGAGAGTGCAGAGGTTTATTAGGGTCTTATTTCCTCTATTCGGTCCAGCATGGCTAGAGAGCTAGAGATGGATGTGCCTTATCATCAGGCGGTGAGTATTGCCATATGGATTGAGGGTATGCTCGCAAGTGAGCAAGGAGAGAGGGAGGCCAATAGGTCTCATGAGTCGGGTCATTTCTCTAGTGCCCGTACTGCTGCAGCCGGTCGATATGGTAGGGGTTATTCCAGTCGTCCAGTTTATTCAGCATTGCTAGCAGCCGGTGGCACTCCAGCTTCCCCCAGCACCTCAGGAGCCTTACTATGCTCCCCCAGTTTCCAGCGTGCCTCATGTGCGGGGTACCTCCAAGGGTCAATCCAGCGGGAGCGGGCCCAGTCAGTCACAGCCACTGCGCCCTCCCAGAGCTTGTTATGAGTGCGGGGATACTAGCCATCTGGTTAGGGAGTGCCCCAGATGCGGGAGGGGTGTGCCTTCACAAACTTCACAGCATCAGCATGCTCTACAAGGTCAGCAGACCATCGTTCCAGCTCCAGTTGCCACCTCACCTGCCCAACCAGCTAGAGGCGGGGATCAGGGCGATAGAGGCCACCCTCGAGGGAGGGGCCGGGATAGATTTTATGCTATTCCCGGTCGTGCCGCAGCTATCGCCTCTAATTCTGTTATCACAGGTATTATATTGGTTAGTCACAGAGAGGCATTGGTTTATTCGATCTTGGTTATACTTTTTCATATGTGTCCTCTTATTTTGCTTCACATCTGGGACTGCCTCGGGATTCTTTGAGTGACCTCGTTTATGTTTCTACTCCGGTGGGAGATTCTTTGGTTGTGGACCGTGTGTATCGATCGTGTTTGGTCACTATTTGTGGTTTTGAGACTAGGGCTGATCTTTTGTTGCTCGGTATGGTTGACTTCGATATTATTCCGGGCATGGACTGGTTGTCACCCCATCATGCTATTCTTGATTGTCATGCTAAGACCGTGACGCTGGCTATGCCAGGCATTCCAAGTATTGAGTGGAGTGGTACTCTAGATCATACCCCCAGCCGGGTTATTTCCTTCATTAAAGCTTAACGTATGGTTGAGAAGGGGTGTGCTACTTATCTAGCTTATGTGAGGGATGTCACTGTTGACACCCCTTCTATTGATTCAGTCCTAGTGGCACAAGATTTCCTCGATGTATTTCCAGCTGATCTTCCGGGCATGCCGCCTGCTAGAGATATTGATTTGGGTATTGATTTGCTGCTGGGTACACAGCCCATTTCCATTCCCCCATATCGCATGGCTCCTCTTGAGTTGAAGGATTTAAAAGATCCGTTTTAGGAGTTGTTGGGTAAGGGTTTCATTCGACCCAGTGTTTCGCCTTGAGGTGCTCCTCTGTTGTTTATGAAGAAGAAGGATGCTTCTATGCGTATGTGCATTGACTATCGCCAGTTGAACAAAGTTACAGTGAAGAACCGGCATCTTTTGCCACATATTGATGACTTGTTTGATCAGCTAGAGGGCGCATAGGTGTTCTCCAAGATTGATTTGTGCTCTGGTTACCATCAGTTGAAGATTCGAGAGCCAGATATCCCGAAGACTGCCTTTAGGACTCGATATGGTCATTACGAGTTACTCCTTATGTCTTTCGGGCTGACAAATGCCCCAGCAGCTTTCATGCACTTGATGCACAGCGTATTCAGGCCATATCTAGATTCATTCGTGATTGTTTTTATTGATGATATTTTGGTATATTCCCGGAGTCGGGAAGAGCATGAGCAGCACCTAAGAGTAGTGCTTCAGACTCTGAGGGATAAGAGATTGTATGCAAAGTTCTCTAAATGTGAGTTCTGGCTCAGTTCTGTGTCATTTCTATGCCACGTGGTGTCGAGTGAGGGTATTCGAGTGGATCCGAGGAAAGTAGAGGCCGTGCAGGGTTGGCCCAAGCCCTCCTTAGCTACTGAGATCCGTAGTTTCCTTGGTTTGGCGGGTTATTGCCGTCTCTTTGTGGAGGGGTTCTCTTCGATCACAACACCTATGACTACACTGACCCAAAAGGGTACCCCTTCTCAGTGGACAGAGGAGTGTGAAGCGAGCTTCCAAAATCTCAAGATATCTTTGACGTCGGCCCCAATCTTGATGTTACCTACCGGTTCGGGGTCTTATACAGTTTATTATGATGCCTCGCGGGTTGGACTTGGAGCGGTATTAATGCAGGACGGTAGGGTGATTGTCTACGCATCCCGACATCTGAAGGTGCATGAAAGGAACTACCTTGTTCACGATCTTGAGTTAGCCGCCATTGTTCACGCCTTAAAAATCTGGCATCATTATTTGTATGGGGTTCCTTGTGATATTTACACTAATCATCGGAGTTTGCAGCACTTGCTTAAGCAGAAGGATCTGAATATGCGTCAGAGGAGATGGTTAGAGTTGTTAAAGGATTTTGATATTACTATTCTTCATCACTGATCCTCGCAAACTCGACCCTTAGGAAGTGTGGGTGTTAATTACTTTTACCCGATAGTGGTTTTTCGGGGTCAATTCCTCAAGGAGCTTGATATTGGAGTCAAGTATTTGTGAAGACTAACAAAGTATTGTAGCTCCTAATTTGACTTTTAACATTGTTGTTTTCTTTAATTATTAACTAATGATATTGACTACAATTATAACTAGATTATGCTAAATTATAACTCTAAGATGTATGCAATAAGGAGAGAACACTAGGGTCGTAGCACTTGCCTATGTGACTAATTAATGGGTAATGATTTTCAATGCAAGGATGACAATATGGAATATATGGATAACCGTTGCACTTAGCACTCACTCTCACACCTTTCGGTAGAACCAATTTACTCTCTCGAGACCAATCGGGTAGGCTAATTTGTCCAAGCAACTAATAGCTCAAGTAGGGTAATTACTCTCTCGAGGTTTAACTTGTTACTTGGGACTACCATTCTCATGGGTCCATCCCAAATCCTTGTTGGGTTGATTGAGAGGTCATAGACTCTCTTTCTCAAGCAAATTCAAAACCCACTAAGTGTTTGCAACCACCAAATCTAAGTGAAAACATACAATCAACCCAAATACCAAACACCCAATATCATCCCAAATCCTTGTTGGGTTGATTGAGAGGTCATAGACTCTCTTTCTCAAGCAAAGTCAAAACCCACTAAGTGTTTGCAACCACCAAATCTAAGTGAAAACATACAATCAACCCAAATACCAAACACCCAATATCATCCAAGCATTAAACAATAACACCCATTAATTACTCACACTAGGGTTGAGCCACAAGCCTAGCTAATGGGTTTAGCTAGACATGGAAACAGTAGAAAAGGAAGAAGTAATAGTAGAAATTGACATAATAATGAACTATAAATTTGATACAACTAAAAATCTAAGTAAAATAGCCCAAAATAGGCACAAATACGTTGCCTCGTGCTCAGCTGCTCATACAGTGTAAAAGAAGTTAACCTAAAAAAGTAAAATATTCTATTTATACTACCTAGGAAAATCTGGACAAAAATGCCCCTGAGGGTCTGTCACGGACCGCATGAAAATGACATGCGGCCTCATAGGGTAAAAAGTCTTCAAAAGTTTAGCTTCTAGATCTTGGACACAGACAGCATAGAAATGCCACGCGGCCGCGTAAGTTGAGTCACGCGGACCGCGTGGAAATGTTGTGTGGCCGCACTGTTGGTCGTTCTTCATTGTTAGCTCTCTGATCATGCATCCACGCGGACTGCACTGTTTTGGAGTGTGGCCGCGTGGGATTTTCGCCTTAGAATTTGAGCCTCTGTTTCTTCATCATTGTGGACCGCGTAGATATGGATGCGGTCCGCGTGGAATTTTTCCCAATTTCATGTCCTCTGATCTTTACCTGTGTGGCCGCGTAGCAAAACAATGCAGACCGCACAGGTTATTTGACTTGGGTAATTTGCATTAACTTCTTATGCGGTCGCTGACAAAATGTTGCGGTCCGCGTGAGTCTTTGAAATCACACTTTAGCTCATCTCTTGACGCTTGGCAGATTTCACTACTTCCTGAGCCGATTTGTGATCATTAACATCTAATCCCTCAAACCTGCAATCAAGAGCAACTTGTAAGCAATTCAGGGCTAATTTATATCAATTTATGCATAAAGCTTAGGCAAGAATGGTTATAAATCATGTAAAAATCATAGTTATCAACTCCCCCAAACTTAAACCTTTGCTTGTCCTCAAGCAAACAAAATAAGACATACCCCTCAATGAAAAACATCCATGAAATTCCAGTTTTGTCCTAAAGTAGCCTCAATAGCATCCATTGGGACTAACAATTGCCCTCAATGCAAATGCATTATCAACACATTTAAAACTTTGAAAACTTGTTGATCAAGTGTGACACAAGAGCCTCAAGAGTTGACACATTTCATCAAGGAACCTTTCTCAAGTACTATGGTCATTGTGAAACCCAAACTCACACATCCTCGACTCTTCCTAAGTGAACCTCACCATTTAGAGTATTTGCACACAAATTGAGGTGGAAGGATTTCTCGCTCATCTCTCACAAAGAAGAGACCCTAAGTCTGACTCTAAGTACCATATTCTTGTCCTTCATGTAAGTATCCACTAATGAGGGCTTCCCTTAACTGAAGATCATATAGGGCTTTTGGGGAGTCATTGTGAAGGCTTTGGGGTAAGGGTAGGATATGCTTTCGTTTACATTGGTTCAATCTTCCCTTAAGGACTTCTTTTGGTCCGTTTTGGCATACTTTCTTGACTCATTTGAGTATTTCTTCTTTCAAAGGGTTAGAGGGACACTATGTCACTCTTTCTTTTGCAATTCAAAACTTTTTCTCCTTTTTGTTCACATTTTTCACATCTTTGTCACTTGTTTGATGACTTTGGATCCCCTTTTTGGGTTTTATTCGTTTGTCTTTCTTTTGCCTATTCTCTTTGTCATTGCCTTTCTTTTTTCTTTTTGCTTTTATGCCTTTTTACCACATTGGTGCCTTTATTGCCCCTCCCTCAAACTTAGATATTTTCCATTACTTAAGGGAAGACTCGGGTGCCAAGAGAGGGTTTCATTAAAACGGGTATAGGCTTGTAACTTTTGTTTCATGCAAGAAGAAGGTTTAAGGCTCAAAAGGGGCAAACTAGGGGTCATTATATTGGTAGGTCAAGAAAAGGATCAATATAGTATTGTTGAATCAAGGATAGCCTACAATCACTTCACGAGTCAAGTTCCACCCATGATTTCGCCTTAGCAAACATTCAGGGCAAGTTCTAGACCATTGGCACGGTACTTGGGCTCACAAATCAAGTCCTCACCACACATACACTCAAGGATTGCCAAAGATGGATTCGAGGGCCCATAATAACCTCTAATAGAATTCAAGCGCACAATGGTTCAACATAGCTGTATGATGATTGTTTGGTCAACGCAAGAGTCTCAAGGCCACGACTTTCACCCTCCTAAACACAACTCAATGTCTTTGACTATGAGATCAAATGCAAATGTGCTAGGCCCAAGTGAAGCTTTCTTGAGGTACCCTTAACTACCAAAAACTTCAAAATAAAAAAAACCAAAAAAAATCAAAAAAACTGACTCGACCCTTAAGAAAGTTGTCACACTATCTATCATTCACACAACACTCTACCCTTGAAAAGAACTGTGGCATAAAGAAAACCAAGGGCTTATTTCAATATCCAAAACAAAACCAAAACAAGACTACAAGCCTAACCTTGCAACTATCACAAAAAATCTAACGACAATAACAAAACCAAAGAGAAAACATCAAATGATAACCAAACGAATATGTACACCAAGATAGTAGAATATACACTAAAGGGATTCAGAATTAAAGTTTAATTACAATCCAACTATATCTACGAGTGTACTGAAAACAAAGAAAGATAGAAAAATATATACAGTCATCCAGTTTTTTTATAAAAAGTAGTGCCACACCCCTACGAATAAGAGCTAGCATTGTACCCAATGCTAACTACAAAATGTAATCATCCAAAAAGTAAGGAGAAAAGGATATAAAAAATGGCCCCTCAAGCCTCATCTGCTGGCCCATGCTGCTCGGTAGCTCCCATGTCTTGTGTACCGGCAGGGACCTCAGAGTGGTCTCCAACCTGCTGTTGCTGTGCTACTGGGACAGGTGTTGGCGGCTCAGCTGACTGTGCACCGGAAGGATCCTCATGCTCCGTGGCCAATGTAATCACAACTCCCTCAGTGTTGGGGAGTTTCCTCTTCTTCTTGTGCCTAAGCTCCTCAGCTGGTGGCTGCTCGATGGGAGTCTCCATAGCAGGCTCCTCAAATAACAAGTCTAGTGGCAGCTGATCCGCCACTAGCTTGTCCACATGTGTCCTCAGTGCTGCCACCTCCTCCTTTGAGGCCTTTGTTTTCCTAAGCTTCCTGTGTTTCTTTGCCAAGCTCTTCAATGCCTTGATGTGCTTGCCAACTGACTTGGCCAAGGAATCCTGCTTCTTCATCATTTCTTCCTGGTTGGCCAGGATTTTCTTCAAGGTATCCTCAATCGAAGCAGGTGCCTCAACCGTAACTGGTGCTCTCTTGGCCTGTACAACTGCTATCAAGGTGGACAACTTGGATGTTGTTGCCGACATCCAGTTGTTCAGACTGGCTAGTGAATGAGTGAGCTGGTTGGTGGTGAACCTGTGAGTCTTGGACACCAGAACCACCGGCTCGACTTAAGTAGAAGGTGGAGCTGTAGAAGACCTTGGGGGCAACAAACCGGGATCAATGGGCTACTCAGAAATGGTTGGCTCATCAGACTGGCCATCTACGGAGGAAGTGGAAGTTTGACCCTTCTTTGCATTGTTCGGGTTGTTAGGACCCTTTTGATCATACCAAGAGTAAGGGCTCACCGGATGGACGTTCGCTTCAAAGTTCTTCTTTTGTACCCCTAGCTCTCAGAAATACATAGTCAATGTATTTGGGAAGGGGTAGTTGATCTAGGTCTCATTTCCCACTGCGGAGATCACCCTCTGCATAATGTTTCCCACATTTAGTGGCAACCCCACCATGATAGAAGCAACTAAGACAGCACGATCAATGGGGACGGAGTGGTCATGTGTGGTCGGATCAAGCTGATTGCACACAAATGTCAACCACCCTTTTGCTTCGAAACTGAGGGTGTTCCTATATATCTTCTCCTGAGGCCTAAGCCACACTGGCACTGTACCTGGAAGTGCTAAAATTTTAGCTAACCATGGGCGAGCTTCTTCCTTTAATGCCAACTTCTTCAGGTATTGTGAGTCATCTTCATCTGCGAACCCCAAGAAGTCATTGAGAGATTTCTGTCAGAGAGCACAACCTTATCCCTCACTTTAGTAGATGTGGACCCCCGAACAACATGGTATTGGTGTAAAAGTCTTTGACCATATGCTCATTTGCCATATCCACCCATTCCTTGAAGAAGACCCAACCCGCCCTCGTACAAAATTGAGCTTGTGCGTGAGGGTTGTGAGGGAGTAGGTCTGCATCGATAAACCGCCTCTTCGGGATGAGTTTTCTTTTAGGCCACCATTCTCTAAACCGGTGGAAGGAAATTTGACTAACAAATCTATCCTCCCATACTACCGGCTTCCTAGTCCGCTCCACACCCCCTACCTGAGGCTCACCTCCCTCAGCTTGCTCTCCGCTATCCCCTGATTGTTCTACACTCTCCTCTAATAGTGAAGCTGTGGGAGAGGTGTAGTATTTGTTATCACTACCCTTCTTGGACCTGGACTCATCAGACGAGTCTAAAGATACCACGTTCATTGCCTTCTTGGAAGTGGTAACAGTGGCTTGAATTGGAGGTGGGGAGTCATGGAGGCCCACTGATACCAACATATACGTGGGGGCGGACTCTGAAGTTGCACTCCTGGAGGGTGCATACTCACTCCCTGGAGAGTGGAAG
This sequence comes from Nicotiana noctiflora, assembly GCA_032618575.1. Classification (NCBI taxonomy): domain Eukaryota; kingdom Viridiplantae; phylum Streptophyta; class Magnoliopsida; order Solanales; family Solanaceae; genus Nicotiana; species Nicotiana noctiflora. The sequence continues at coordinate 51,595 of JASVEL010010335.1, forward strand.
GCAGCCTTTTCAGCAGCCCGGATCATCTTCTGGGTTTTCTTAATGTTTGCTTTTGCCTCGGGGGTGAGTTTGACCACCCTTTTTACTTTTCCCCCTCGGGAGGAACCATCTCTCCTGGGTTGTTTATCTTTTCCCCATTGAGATTGTCCACCTCCGCGATGTTTTACCATTTTCTACAAAAACAAAAATACAAGTCTAGAAGTGTTAGTAAAAGCACAGCAGAAGTGGGCAATGTAACAGTGAAGTCACACAGTGATTGAGTCAGATGCCACGCGGACTGCACTAAACTGCCACGTGGTCCGCACAGGCCAAATAATTAGCAAGCTACTCTTTGTAGATAACCTACACGGACCGCATACAAATGTCATGCTGCCGCGTGGGACCAACGCGGACCGCACATTTTTGGTACGCGGCCGCGCAAATCCAAGTTCAGAAAATTGGAACTCTCTGAAGATAGGCTATGCGGACCGCACAAAAAGGTCACGCAAACCGCGCTGATCAGTTGTATATTATTATGATAAAACTCGCACGGACCGCACAAAAATGTTGACCGCGTAGGGCAAATGTTTACTGAGCAGGTCAATTTTATTCTTTTTGGTCCAATTTTAGTCAACCTAATTGTCCCTACTCAGTATTTTTGACAAGGTGATTAAGCCCTATATTTACATGAATTTATAACCCTAATCTAACAGTTAATGAAAATAACAATTAAAAGAGGAAGAAATTAAGAAGTTATTCTATTAAGAATGAAATAAAATGAAAATAAATTGAATTAATAGATGAATTAGGAAAGAAATGTTACCAAGAATTAAGTTGAATTTCGGATGTGTGTGCAATCTTATGGATGAACAGTAAAAAGGGAGCCTCAGATGTAAAAAGAGCGAAAAGGATTAAAGTTGGCCCTAAGTCTATATTTATAGAGAACCATGGGGCCCTTGACTTACCCACCTGCGCGGCCGTACAGAAATGGATCGTTGCAAACTCGACCCTTAGGAATAGTGGGCGCTAATTACTTTTATCCGATAGTAGTTTTTCGGGGTCAATTCCTCAAGGAGCTTGATATTGGAGTCAAGTATTTATGAAGACTAACAAAGTGTTGTAGCTCCTAATTTGACTTCTAACATTGTTGGTTTTCTTTAATTATTAACTAATGATATTCACTACAATTGTAACTAGAATATGCTAAATTATAACTCTAAGATGTATGCAATAAGGAGAGAACGCTAGGGTCGTAGCACTTGCCTAGGTGACTAATTAATGGGTAATGAATTTCAATGCAAGGATGACAATACGGGATATATGGATAACCGTTGCACTTAGCACTCACTCTCACACCTCTTGGTAGAGAGAGTGATTTTGCCCAATTGACTCTTTCGAGATCAATCGGGTAGGCTAATTTTCCCAAGCAACTAATGGCTCAAGTAGGGTAATTACTCTCTCGAAGTTTAACCCGTTACTTGGGACGACCATTCTCATGGGTGCATCCCAAATCCTTGTTGGATTGATTGAGAGGTCATAGACTCTCTTTATCAAGCAAAGTCAAAATCCACTAAGCTAGACTTAGTGTTTGCAACCACCAAATCTAAGTGAAAATATACAATCAATCCAAATACCAAACACCCAATATCATCCAAGCATTAAGCAACAACACCCATTAATTACCCATACTAGGGTTGAGACACAACCCTAGCTAATGGATTTAGCTAGACATGGAAACAGTAGAAAAAAAGAAGAAGTAATAGTAGAAATTGACATAATAATGAACTATAAATGTGATACGACTAAATTCACATTCAAAACTAAGTAAAATAGCCCAAAATAGGCACAAATGCGTTGCCTCGTGCTCATCTGCTCGTATAGTATAAAAGAAGTTAACCTAAAAAAGTAAAATATTCTATTTATACTACCCAGGAAAATCTGGACAAAAATGCCCCTGAGGGTCTGTCGCGTAGGGTAAAAAGTCTTCAAAAGTTGAGCTTCTGGATCTTGGACGCAGAGCGCATAGAAATGTCACGCGGCCATATAATTTGAGTCACGCGGACCGCATGGAAATGTTGTGCGGCCGCAGTGTTGGTTGTTCTTCATTGTTAGCTCTCTGATCATGCATCCACGCGGACTGCACTGTTTGGAGTGCGGCCGCGTGGGATTTTTGCTTTAGAATTTGAGCCTATGTTTCTTCATCATTGTGGACCGTGTAGATATGGATGCGGTTCGCGTGGAATTTTTCCCAATTTCATGTCCTCTGATCTTTACCTGTGCGGCCGCGTAACAAAACAGTGTGGACCCCATAGGTTCTTTGACTTGGGTAATTGCAGGAACTTCTTATTTAGATGCCTGACAAAATATTGCCGTCCGCGTGAGTCTTTGGAATCACACTTTAGCTCATCTCTTGACGTTTGGTAGATTTCACTCCTTCATGAGTCGATTTGTGATCTTTAACATCTAATCGCTCAAACTTGCAATCAAGCACAACTTGTAAGCAATTTAGGACTAATTTATGCCAATTTATGCATAAAGCTTAGGCAAGAAAGGGTATAAATCATGTAAATATCACAGTTATCAATAACCCGGGCAAGGTCAATGTGGTTGCCGATGCATTGAGTTGTCGGGCAGAGAGTTGGGGAGTTTGGCATATCTACCAGCCTCAGAGAGACCTATGGCGATGGATGTTCAGGCCTTGGCCAGGCAGTTTGTTAGATTGGATCTTTCAGAGCCCAGTCGAGTTCTGGCCTGTGTGATTTCTCGGTCTTCTCTATTTGATCGCATCAGGGAGCGATAGTTTGATGACCCTTATTTGCTTGTTCTTTAGGACAGAGTTCGGCGTGGTGATGCTCGATATGTCACCATCGGGATGATGGAGTGATGAGGATGCAAGGGCGGATTGGTATGCCCAATGTGGATGATCTTCGAGAGTTGATTCTAGCTGAGGCCCATAGCTCACGGTATTCCATCCATCCGGGTGCCGCGATGATGTATCAGGACTTGAGATAGCAGTATTGGTAGAGGCAGATGAAGAAGGATATAGTTGACTATGTTTCTAGGTTCCTCAACTGCCAGCAAGTAAAATATGAGCACCAGCGTTCGGGTGGGTTGCTAGAGCAGATTAAGATCCCAAAGTGGAAGTGGGAGCGCATCACCATGGACTTCGTATCTGGACTTCTACGGACTGTGAGGAAGATCGATTCTATTTGGGTCATTGTGGATCGACTGACCAAGTCTACCCATTTCATACCTGTGTGCACTACTTATTCATCGGAACGGTTGGCGGAGATCTATATCAGGGAGATATTACGGTTGCATGGTATTCCAAATTCTATCATTTCAGACAGAGGCACTAAGTTTATTTCACGGTTTTGGAGAGCCGTGCAACAAGAGTTAGGCACTCGGGTGGAGCTGAGCACGACATTTCACCCCCAGACGAATGGACAGTCTGAGCGCATTATTCAAATTTTGGAGGATATGCTCCGTGCGTGCGTGATTTAGTTTGGAGGGTCATGGGATCACTTCTTGCCACTGGCGGAGTTTTCTTATAACAACAGCTTTCTAACATACAGATGGCGCCGTATGAAGCCTTATATGGTAGGAGATACAGATCCCCGGTGGGTTGGTTCGAGCTCGGCGAGGCCAGGTTATTAGGTATAGAGATGGTCCAGGATGCGATGGACAAGGTCAAGGTGATTCATGATAGACTCCGTGCAGCCCAGTCCAGACAAAAGAGTTATGTGGACAAGAAGGTTCGCGATGTGCCATTTATGGTCGGCGAGCGGGTTCTACTCTAGGTCACGCCCATGAAGAGCGTCACGAGATTTGGAAAGAAAGGGAAGCTGAGTCCGATATTTATTTGGCCTTTTGAGATTTTGAGGCGAGTTGGGGAGGTTGCATATGAGCTTGCCTTACCTCCCAGCCTAGCCAGAGTCCATCCAGTATTTCATGTTTCTATGCTCCGGAGATATCATGGTGACCCATCGCACATATTGGATTTCAGTTCAGTCCAACTGGATAAGGATCTATCTTATGTTGAGGAGCCACTGGCCATTTTGGACAAACAAATCAGAAAGTTAAGGTCAAAGAACATCGCTTCGGTGAAGGTCTAGTGGCGAGGTCAGCCAGCCGAGGAGGCGACTTGGGAGACCGAGCATGATATGCGCAGCTAGTACCCTCATCTCTTTGCTACCTCAGGCATGTTTTCTATGCTCGTTCGAGGATGAACGAATGTTTAAGTGTAGGAGGATGTAATGACCCAGCCGGTCATTTTTTGATTTACGCCCCGATCCCCCATTAACTATTTTCCCTAAGTTCATTTCTGCTATCTTGGTTTGCCGGGATGTTCGGTTCTAGAATTCGGAGTGTTTTGGGACACTTAGTCCCTAAATGAGAGCTTAATAGTTGAAAATGATCTGTATTTGGAACAGTGTGAAGACAACCTCGGAATGGTAATCTGATGGTTCTGTTAGCTCCGTTAGGTGATTTCGGGGTTGGAAGCATGTTCGGAATGTAATTTGGAGGTCCATAGCTCATTTAGGCTTGAAATGCCGAAGTTTGAAATTTTTGAAGTTCCGATCTGATAGTGAATTTTTTATCCGAGGGTTGGTTTTGGATTCCGGAAGTTGCTGTAGCTTCGTCTTATCATTTTGGATGTGCGTGCAAAATTTTAGGTCATTCGGACAAGTTTTGGATAGGTTTTTTATTGAAAATGTATTTGGTTAGAATTCAAAGTTCATAGGGTTGAATCTTTGATTAATTCGTGTTTCTGGCGTTGTTTTAGGTGGTTTGAGGATTTGAACAAGTTTGAATGATGTTATGGGTCATGTCTGTAGGTTTGGTTGAGGTCCCGAGGGCCTCGGGTGTGTTTTGGATGCTCAACGGATCAATTCCGTAACTTGGAAGATTGCAAAATTTCTGCTGCTAGTTGCAAACAATTTCTTCTATGCGATCGCATAGGTGTCCCTGCGATCGCATAGTTCTTGGTGAAGAGGTCCTATTTTTCCTTCAACGTGATTGCAAACCCTTGAACGCGATCACATAGTTCTGTTTCTCTCTTCACTGCGATCGCACTCCATGTTCGCGTTCGCATAGTAGAGTTAGAGCATGTGCCTCAGGGGTCAATTCCTTCTACGCAATCGCATAGTCCTTCATGCGATCACATTGAGTTAATTGATCACCTTCTATGATCGCAAGCCTTCAGCTGCATTTGCATAGTGCAAATTTTGGGGCTTCGAAATTCTTCTACGTGATCGTACAACTGTTCATGTGCCCGCATTGAATTAAATACCTGGGCAGAATATAACATTTCAGAAATGAGGGTTCTTCCATTGTTTACAAAAACTCAAGCTAAGGAGCTCGATTTTGGGAGATGTGTTCGAGGGAATTTCAGAGGCAATTATTGGGTAACGATTCCTTACCCTCTTATGCTTATTACCCACTCATCTAGACTCGAATTCCACCATTAATTTTGGATTTTAGATGAAACTTGGGGTAAATTTTTTAGAACTAATTTTGATGATTTGAGGGGGCATTTGACCTCCGATTTGGGAGATTTTTATATGGTTAAACTCGTGTGAGTACGAGGGTTCCGAAAATGTAAAAATATTTCGATTCTGAGATGATGGCTGGAGGGATATTTTGGTCTTTTTACCCATTTTTGTGCCTTAACTTTAATTTTTACAGTGTCATTATTTACTTGCGATGTTATTTACACTATGTAATTGGTTTGAATTGATTTGGGCCACTTGGAGTCGGATACTCATGGCAATGGCATTGTTTCTTAGCGATTTTATACAGGTTCAAGGTAAGTGGCTTGTTTAACCTTGTGTGGAGGACCTCTCCTCTTAGGATATCTTATGTGTTGATTTATATGCCTTGTACGCGAGGTGACGGGCGTGTACTTGTGCAAATTGTTGAAAATCCACTTTACTTGAATTGCTCAAACTATGTTATCTCTGTTATTTGACTATATTAAATGCAAGATTTATCCTGTGTTAGTTAGAGGAGTATGATTAGATAGGATTAACCGTCTAAATGCTATATTTTCTTAATTGAAATTACGTGGAACATGTTGGGATAGAATTTAATTGTTAATTGTAATTGTGTATTCCATTTTTCTGAGCATTTTTCTTTGTTTGATTGTGTTTTGTATTGTGGACTGCGGGTTCAATTCCCGGAGATCCCTGTTATTGAGATGAGTGGACTGCGGGTTCGATTCCCGAAGATCCCTGTTATTGAGACGAGTGGACTACGGGTTCGATTCTCGGAGATCCCTGTTATTAAGAAGAATGGACTACGGGTTCGATTCCTGGAGATCCACGGCAGCTGAGGATCTCCTTGTTATGTTATTTTTTCCTGTTAATATTAATTGCTAGTTACTTGTAGTTTCTATTTTGTTTCTTTGCTGTCATTTCAGGTTATTTACTATTTTCACTGTTCGGTACTGTTATTTTATTATTATTCTCGGTAGAGCCCTGACCTTTCTCGTCACTACTCCATCGAGTTTAGGCTTGGCACTTACTGAGTACCGTCGTGGTGTACTCATACTACTTTTTGCACACTTTTATTGTGCAGATCCAGGTACATCTAATGAGGCATACTATCGGTGATCGCAGAGCCATTTTCGGAGACTTGCGGTATGCATCTGCTGCTTCCGCAGATCCGAAGAGTCTTCTTGTACTCTACCTTAGAGACAGTAGTTCATTTCACTTTTTTTTGGTTGTATAGATACTCCTGGATGATAGAACCATAGTTTAAACTTTTTAGCCTGTGTTTGCCCATGAGTTTCCAGATCTTGGAGGTTGTATTTCAGCATTTGTGATGAAGTGTATGTGCCATGCGGCACTTATTACATTATTCCCTTTTTATTCCACATTTGTTTTTAGTTGTTTCGTAAAGGCTGTAAATTCCATAATTGCATTAGGCTTACCTAGTCCCAAAGACTGGGTGCCGTCATGACAGGTTCACAATTGGTGAACTAGGGTCGTGACACTATATTGGAAAGTAATCAGGTTATGACAGCATCAACTAGGGAGTGGGACCCTATGTTGGAAAAGTCATCGAGTTATATCAACTAGGGAGTAGGACCCTATGTTAGAAAAGTCATCGGGTTATGCCGGCATCAACCAAGGAATGGGACCCCATATTAGAAAAGTCATCAGGTTATGCCGGTATCAACTAGAAAGTGGGAACCTATAGTGGAAGAGGCATCAGGTTATAGCGGTATCAACTAGGGAGTGGGATCCTATGTTGGAAAAGTCATCGGGTTATGCCGGCCTTAACTAGGGAGTGAGACCCTATGTTGGAAAAGATGCAGCTAGGGATTGGAGGCCCACTACTATAATGATTTTGAATTTTCTTCTTCTTTTTCTTTTCATTTCATTTCATCATCATTTTTTTTAGAGAATGAGTTAATGCGGGAAAGAATTTTGGAGAAGACTTCTCTTTTTGGATTTGTTGCTATAAAGTTATTTTTTAGCCCTTGCGCCCTTTCTTTTTGTTGCACCTGCTTCTTGCAAGGTTTATTTTGGATTGCACTTGTTTCATGTTTTCTCAAACGAAAGAACAATTTTTTATTTTGAAACGGTGGTTGGTTTTGTGGCCTTGAGCGTTTCAGTCACTTGATCTCGGCTCGACTTCTTTGATGAAGATTTCAACATCAACTTCTTATTACCTGAGGACAGATTTTATTTCATGACCCTAGAGAACCTCTAGCTTTTCCATACTTTTCCATGACGGTTGGTCACGTGGAACTCAACCTTTTCGACTTTATTTTGTAGGACTTTTACTTCTGATTTTTTTTTTCAATTTTTAACTTCGGAGCATTGGAGAACTTTTTGACTCTTCAAACTTGATGCAACGGCTAGTCACGTGGGACTTAACCTTTTCCAACTTTATTTCGCCTTCGTAAGCCCTTCATTTATGGCTTCTTTCTTCCAACTTCAATTTCATAACATTTGGGGTACTTTCGCTTTTCAAATCTTTGTCACGACGGTTAGCCACGCGGGACTCAATCTTTTCAACTTCATTTGCATTTATAGGCACTTCAATTTTATTTTCTCCTTCCATAAATTTTTAATTTCAAAACATCAGCCACCATGTTCGGTCAAAGTCGACTTGATGCCCCTGACTAGGCTAGGTGCCTTATTTGCACATTAGCTCGTGTTAAATGAGAACTTTGTAAATCAGTCTTTTCATCCCTTATTTTTATTAGTTTCTGAACATAGTTAGATCGAAAGTGATTCAAAAAAAAATAATGGAATGAAGAATGAGTTTAAAACAAAAGTATGCCTTTCGGGGAAAGGAAAGAAGGACTTATCTGGAGTACATACGAACTTCAATGAATATGAGCCTCTTGGACCTGATGTATGATATGTGTAAACCTTCCAACTCTCAGAAATTCATCATAACTTTTGCCTCAAAATCGAGAAACCTTACCAGGACTCTGATGAGGCTGGGTGCCTTATTGCACATTAACTCGTGTTAAATGAGAAACCTATAAATAATTCTTGTCATCCCTTCTTTGTCTTAGTTTCAAAACAGAGTTAGACCAAGGGATTCAAAGAAAATAAATAATGGAATGGAGAATGAGTTTAAAATAAGAAGTGTCCCTTTCAGGGAAAGGAATGAAGGACTTATCTGGAGTACAAGCAGACTTCAATGAATATGAGACTCTTGGACCTGATGCATGATCTGTGTAAACCTTCCAACTGTTAGAAATTCATCACAACTTTTGCCTCTAAATCGAGAAAACTTACCATGACTCTGTCTATGTCGATGGCTATAAGGATCGTTTTTTCGATCAGGGGCCCCCTTTGCAGGTTTTTTTTTTATTTTTTTGAGAGAACACAGAGAACTTTAACTGAAAAGCCGAAGCAAACAATTTTTTAGGACTCGGAAAGGAAGAGATTGTCCGAAACCTAGAAGCCTAGAAATATACTAAAAGGAAAAGACAAAGGTTTTGGTTTGATGTCAAACTTGCCAACTGGTGCAACAAAATTTGCATAAATTCTAAGTTGCTTCTCAATTAACTTATGACCTAACATGTTACATGAACAAGTTGGGTCTGGTGGCCTTGTATGTTGTGTTGAGTTTCCTACTAGGTGGTCTAACTTTCTTGAACACCAACGGGAATTTGATTTTGGAGTCATGGAACTGCTTGGTGCTCTCCCTCTTACATAGCTTAGCTGGAATAGTGGCTGTCTTGATGATCTGGATGCAGTGATGGCGGACCCTGTGACGTGAGGTCATCTCAGTGTACATCTGTTCCACACCTCCATTCAAAGTGGTATCTCGGTACTCCTTGTACATGTTGTGGTATCCCGTTCTACTCTGATAACGCAGCCATGTACCGTAGTTCTTGATCTTAGTTGGATTCTTCTCAAAGATCTCATTAATAGCCAGCATCTGCCCATTACTCTTCTTCACCTTCTTCAACTTTCTCAAGTAGTACCAGAACTTGGATTTGGCACGGACCTCATTGGTATCCCAAAGCTTCATGCGGTAGATCTTTGGGTGCTCATTGTTCTCTGTTGGCAGAGCTCTGCCCACCACCTGGTACTGATGAAATTTGTAGGTCACCATGTTCTCTACGACCCTCTTCCTCTCTCCCTCTCTGGCTGCTCTGTGCTCCGTCTCCTTTGCAGGTTTTCACCAGCTGACCTCTCACATTTTTTTTCTCATCATCGCCTTATAGTTCTCTTTGCGAGTTTTCACTAACAAGACTCATTTTTATTTTTATGCGCTTACCATCATATTACGGTACAATGAGGGGTTTTCACCGATAACACTCTCATTTGGTTGTATCAGATCCAAGTAAATCTATCCTCCAGTTTTGAAAATCTTTACAGATTGGTCGGAAAGACTTGACCATGATTTGGGTAAAAAGGATTTGGATTGAATAACAACTTTGGAACCTTTCATGCAAAACCATTGTCGAATCATTATAACTTCTACCCCAGTTTCAACTTGGGGTGGGGGGATTTGAATTTTTATTTTGGTGTGACCAAATCCTAGAGAGAGGCTACCTACGTATCATTTCGGAATCAAGTCGATCGTAGTTAAGGGAACTTTGTTTTTTATTTTGTTTTGTTTTTTTCTTCTTTTTTCCTTTACTTTTTTTTCATTCACTTTTTTTCATTTCAATTTCTCTTTTTTATTTTGTAACTTTCTTTCTTCTCTTTTTTTCATCAGTTTTTCAATAATAACTTCAAGGTTCCAAAGAGGGTAATCAAAGAATAGGAGCCAACTCAAAGGGCTTGCAAAAGGTTAAGTATATAGATTCTAAGAAACAAAGCCTTCTTCATCCCAACCGAAGAACATTAATGTTATATAGAAGATCCAACATAGTACCTTTGTCTGCATTTGCATTGACAGTTGTTTCAGAGATATTTTTTTTATGTGTCCCAAGTATAACACTCTCTTTTGGAAGTACTCTCATTATCATATATGGACCTTTCCAATCTGGAACTAATTTTCCTTCAGTTGTTCCAACTATTTTTTTTGTTTTCTTAAACTTATCTTCGTAGCAATCTAATTCTTGATTCATTATTTCGAGGTCTGACAACATTTCAGGATCGGGGCATGAAGTCCGCAAACATGTCATGTTATTGAAATATGCATTTAACAGAACTGAAAAGAGAATAAGAAAAGTGACAAGATTAAGAAAAGAGAATTCCTCGACAATGAAATATTATTTTCATTTTTTTTTGATTTTTTTAAATTTTTTTTGAAGATAGACGGGTTTGCATTGGAAAGTAAGACAATAAAGTAAAATATTCGGATCACACTCTCAGATAATCCGAACGCAGAAAGGATAGCAATACTGGCTACTAAGACTCCCGTCTAATGGAGAACTTTCATGCTTGGTGACCATATTTTGGCTTTTCTTCTATATCAACAATGGCTGCAGGCCTTCAGTGCTGGACAAAATTCCATATCTTCACAAGTCATTCCAACTATTGTCCCGATGTTGTGGGCAGACAACAGATTTTTCATCACATTAGGAGCTTCTTCATCCCGAAAAATAATTCTTTCAGCTTCAATCAAATTTTCAACTACTCGTTTGAGGGTCCAACAGTCCTCTATATTGTGTCCCACTGCTCCAGAGTGGTATTCATATCTAGCATCAGCTTGGTGCATTGTGGACTCGGGGTTCGGCTAATTCGGGGCCACTGGCTATAATAGATTTAGCCTGATTAGCTTTTGGAACAAGTTTGAATACGATTCACCAAATGGGGGTGGACTGATTCTTTCTGAAAGGCTCTCTTGTGACAGGATTGTATTGGGGATCATTTGGTTGAGGATTATATGGAGCTTGGTAAGGATGGGCATTTCTGGAAGGTAGAGCTTAGTTTTGTGTATAATATTGTGGCCACGTGTAAGGTTGCGTATTCATCACCACATAGGGAGGCAGTGCCATGGCATACGCACCATCTTGAATGGGATAATAGTGTGGTGGGACCATAGGAGGTACATATGATTAGCTGAATGACTTGCGGCCCCCCTCGAGCTTGGAGCGATCATGGCTCCCTCTTCACTCCCATTGTTGCTCATCAAAGACTCTGAACCATTTTGAGAAGCCTGTGATGTGGCCTTAAAAGCAGAATGACTCAATATTCGACCTGCTTTTAAACAGTTTTCAACCATTTCCCCAATTTTGATAGCCTCAACAAATGGCTTACCCATAGCGGACATCATTTCTGGAAGCAGTCTGCCTCTTGGGCCTGTAGAATGACCGTATCCATTTCAATTTCGTTCATTGGAGGATTTACCCAAACGGCTTGCTCACGCCATTTCACAGCATATTCGCAGAAACTTTCAGCGGTTTCCTTTTTCAGATTGGATAAAGAGTTTCTACTGGAGCGATACCCATATTATATTAGAATTGCCGGACAAAATCTCAAGGCATATCGTCCTACACATGCCAATGTGTAATTTTTTGATATGTATACCACTCAGAAGTGATTTCGTAGAGGCTTCCCCCAAAATAGGCCATTAGCAACTCCTCTTTTCCACCAGCATCCCTCGACTGGTTACAATATCGTTTCAGATGAGCGACTGGGTCTACGTGACGGTCGTACTTTTCAAATTTTGGCATTTGGAAGCCAGCTGGCAACTGGACTTGGGGAAGCATACATAGGTCAGAGTATGAGACACTTGGCCACTCAGACCTTGCATGTTTTTCAGAATTTTCTTCAGGCTCTTCATCTACCGAGCCATTTCCCCTTGCTTGGGATCCTCGGTAGCCTTTTCTCGCCCCACCGAGAAGTTACATTACGTAGGTTGAGTGAGTGAGTATGGGGTCACATGTGTTATTTCTGGTTGAAGCTGTGGACCCTACAAGGTGAACATTGGAGGCTGAACATACGGCCTTGACAAAGTTGGTTTTGTTGTGGTTCATATTGGTGCTGCAAAAACCATTGTTGGCAGTGCGTTTGAGGTCGACGCCTGGGGGTGAACCACACAAAGCATTCCGAGATAGTTAAATAGCATTGGAAGGTACCCGCACGAGATGAACGGATTGTGCACGGGGGTGTTGGTAGTCTCTCCTGACATGGGGATCAACTCGGGGAACATAGGGAATTCGCTTGGCAGTTCCCTCTAGTTAGACCAAGCGTCCCACATTTCTAATATGCTGAGACGCAACATCCTATTCTCTTCAGTAGCTGCCGATTCTGGTTGTAGAATAGCCGGTGTTGGGCTATCCTCAAGAACGATATTTGTAGATGGCTTTCAAAGGCCATATGAATCTTTCTTTTGGATCTTGTGAAGTATGGATGGGAAGCCAGATTACCAACAATACCAACCACCTGAAAAGAACCTGCTAATTTGCACACCCAATAACATTTGGGATGCAATGCACCTAATAAGTTAAACATTATATATGTGTTTGAACGAGTTGCATATTTCATCACGTCCTTAATTAACCTTTTTTTTCATCTGCACCTCTTTTTTCATTTTGCTTCTCACTAATCCCTCTTGATTTTCGTTTTGTTTTTGTCGCTCTTTTATTTTGGCACTCTTTTCTTTATGTATTTGTCACTCTTTTTGTTTTTTGGTTTGTCGCTCTTTTCTTTATTTTTCACTCAATCAATTTTTTTTCTTTCTCTCTTTTTTTTCAAATTATTTTTCACTCAGTTTTATTTTACAGCTATGATCCATTCCGATGGGGATTGCTTATGTATCATGACACCGCATGAATCAGATCTTGCGTAGTTCGGAAAGATTAAAATTGAGTAAATAACTAACTCTATTTTTAACCTTTTATAAAACTCACACCATGAAAACTTTAAGAAAACTAAAAACATATATATATACATATACATATATATATATATGTATATGTATATGTATATTAGAAGAAATGAATTATTTTTTTTTTGAATTTTTGGTTTTGACATTTTTTTTTGAAAGAAACACTTCAAAAATTTCATTTTCTATTAATTTGAACTTTGGAAATTTCAAAAGTAAGAAGAAGATATTTTTGTTTGAACTTTTATTTTTCTTCTCTTTTTCTACAGAAGAAAGAAATTTTTTTGGATTTTGGATGCTGCCTCTTAATTTTCGAAAGAAGGACTTTAAGAAAATATTTTGGGTTTATGAGTTTTTATGTTTTTTAAAATTTACAAAAATAATTCTAAAGAAAAACAAAAATATTTTGGACTTCAATTGTCACGACCCAAAATCCACTAAGGGTCGTGATGGCGTCGGATACCATTGGAAGGCAAGTCAACAACAAATAAATAGTAACTTCCTATTTTAGATATTTCTGAATCACTTCTTTTATACGTTTAAACAATACATAATAAATTCTACTAAACAAATAATGAAACATTTAACAATTTTAAATTTCTGAATAAACCCATAGACATCTCAGAATCCAGTGTCACAAACACATGAGCAATTTTTAAGAAATAATGTAGTACAACAACCGTCTAGAATACAATATTGGACAGAAAGTAAATATAGTAATCTGAAAGAGACTCTGATGGCTGAGGGTCATCTCGGAAAGTATAACTCACTTAAGTCTCCGTATCAGCCATGTTGCTACGCCCACTAGGACAATAGAGATGCATGTGTTTGTGCAACAAAAATGCACATCAAGTGTAGTATGAGTACGAAAATAACATGTACCCAGCGAGTATCCCGTCTAATCTCCAAGAAGTAGAGATGAGGGGTCGACTTCGATACTTACTAGTGATCCAATGATAATATAGTAAAAATGTGAAGAGATCATGGATTTTATATAATTAACAAATATAATTCATAAAGCCAGATAGCAGGTAAACAACTTCCCAAATAATAATGGATTTTCAAAGATTTACTTTTCATTATCTTTATCAATTTATCTTCGGCCAGGAAAGGCAAATATCAACATCTATAAATTTCAAGCAACAATACAATCATGCGCATATCCTGTCGAGGTCGTACGGCCCGATCCAAGATAAATATAAAATGTACATTGTCTAGGGTCAAACAACGTAAACCATAGATGCATCTATTACCACACTCACGAATCATACATGCGACACGATCAACATAAATAAATCCGTGAATCACACATGTGACGCATGTAAACATAGATACACACATTAAAACAGCCAATTAAGAATTTATCGGGAAATATTTATCCAAATAAAAGTCAATTCTCTTTTAACAATTAAAGAAAAATGAAGTTTAATCCTTTTAGAAATTTATTTGCCAATTCGATAGGATTTAAGCCATTCAAATGTCAATAAGATTACCAATATTCCGAGTATAGCATGCTTTTGGGTCCTATACTACCCAGACAATAACATAATATTAGCTACATACGGACTCTCATTGCCTCGTGCCTACGTAGCCCCCACAAATAGGAACACATAAACAATTAACTCACTTATGGGGACAATTTCCTCTCACAAGGTTAGAAAGGAGACTCACATCCTTCCGAAGCATACTTCCTATACCAAGAACAAGCTCAAATTCTCAATTTGGAGCTGAACGATCCAAAATTAGTAAACGAGGTAAGAACTAATCAATACAAGCTCATGAGATCGCATTCTAATTATTTAAGTAATTTCTCAACCAAAACACAAGTTTTCTAAAATCCAACCACGGGCCCATATGCCCGAATTCCAAAAAAAATTCAAAGCAAGTTGTTCTTTATAACCTAAGGATCAAAAATATATGATTTCTGCTTCATTCCATAACAAATTTCCTGGTTGAATCTTGTTTACAACAAAAACCTAAGTTTTACTCTATTCCCATGATTTTCACTAATTTTTATGTGTTAATCTACCCAAAACTCAAGTATCAAACTCACATTAATTAGAAATAACTTACCTCACAATACTAGGCAGAATCACCCCTCCAAGAGCTCCAAAAATTACCTAAGAAATGAGTGAAAATGAGAAAAAATGGCCTAAAGCCCGAATAAATGAAGGCCACTGCCTTCTGCGATTTCTGCATATGCGGTCTTGGGACGTACCTGCGCCCACCGCTTATGCGGAAGGAAGACCGCTTCTACGGTCTAGGCTGCTTCTGCGGACATGCCCAATGCTTTTGCAGTTCCGCTTCTATGGTCTTGGTCAGCCTGGTCTTCGTCTGCGGACAGGCCCATTGCTTCTGCAGTTCCGCTTCTCGATAGGTGGACCTTTTTGCGGTCTCGCACCTGCGGTTTCCCAACCGCATGTACGGTTTTGATAGCAACCAGCAGCTTTAGCCTTTTTCCCAAATTCCATTTCTATCCGTTAACCTTTCGGAATCCACCCGAGGCCCCCGGGAACCCAACCAATCATACCAACCAGTCCCAAAATACATAACGGACTTGCTTGAGGTCTCAAATCATATCAAACAACGCTAAAATCATGAATCGATCTCCAATCCAAGCTTAATGAACTTTGAAATTTAAAACTTCTACATTTCGATGCCAAACCCGTCAAATCATGCCCGATTGACCTTAAATTTTACACACAAGTCATATTCGATATTAATGGCCTGCTCCAAATTTCAGAACTAGAATTTGACCCCGATATCAAAAAGTCAAACTCTCGGTCAAACGTCTCAAAAATCTTCAAATTTCTATCTTTAGCCAAATGACTTCAAAATGAGCTACGGACCTCCAAATTCATTTCTGATTGCCCTCCCAACTCCAGAATCACCATCGGAGCTACTCCCAGACTCAGAATCCTAAATGGAAATTGATAACACTGAAATGCATTTCATCCCAAACTTATGAAATTTCTTCCAAATGCAACTTTCATAATAGGCGCTAAAATGCTCCCGGGTCATCCAAAACCTGATCCGGTCATTCGCCCAAGTCTAAAATTATCATGCGAACCTGCTGGAGCCTTCGAATGCTGATTCTGAGGTCGTTTACTCAAAAATTAAATCCTAGCTAATTATTTCAACTTAAATCTTATGAAATGAGAATTCTCTTTCCGAATCAACTCTGAACTTCCCAAAATTCAATTTTGACCATGCGTACAAGTCGTAATACCTGAAATGAAGCTGTTCATGGCCTCAAACTGCTGAATAACATGCTAGAGCTCAAAACGACTAGCCGAGTCGTTACATCAATTTTTTAATTTTTTAATTTCATGTGGCAGGTCACATGAAATACACATACGAATTGGGGATTAAGTATCACGATCATGCCATGGAAACCGTACCCATAGCCGTAATGATTTAAAATTAATCTTGTCTAAAGCCGTCTACTATGTTCATCAATTGTTTATTCTTCTAAGGTTTGAGATTGTTGTTGAGAAGACCAAAGTTAGGGAAATTACGTCGTTGGAGATTAAAATGAATTGAGGAAAAGCATGGATCTTTAATGGGAACAACTTGGAGTACAGAGAGTTCATTTGGAATCTACGTCTCAAGCATGAGAAATTAGCAAGATAACTTACAACAGTGGTGTTGAATGCCAAAATTAATTTGGAAATGTATTAAAGAAACATCCAATAGGGTTGACGAGGATGGGCTTAATCAATTAACCGCACCAAACCCACAACACTCACAACAAGCTGGATCGTAAACATAGCACACTATAGCTAGTTTTCGGACTGATCAGTCAAAAACAACCAACGTTTATCAAGCCAATGAAAAATAGCCACCATTTTGCTGCAATAGAAACCGGTCCAGCATAATATACTGGAGTTCGGTGCACTTGTGTATGAACTCCGGCATATTATGCTGGACCGGTATACTTTGCTGGCTCCAGTATAATATACTGGAGCACTGGTGCTCCAAACTCTCGCATGTTATACTGGACCATTATATTTACTGGAACTCCAGTATATTATGCTGGAGTTCTAGTGTATTTATGCTGGAACTCCATCATATTATGATGGAGTTCCAGCATACTATTCTGGAACTCCGGTATAATATGTTGGAGTTCAAGTATACTAATGCTGGAACTCCAGCATAATATACTGGAGTATTTTCGCTCAGATTTATCTTTACATAAAAATTGGCTGGATTTCGATTACTTTTAAAATTGGGCTATATTTGAACGACCAGTTGTAAATCTGGCTATATTTAAAAATATCCCAGCTGGATCCAGCTTTAAAGGTGTAACGACCCGGCCGGTCGTTTTTAAAATTTACGCCTCGATCCCCAATTAACAGTTCCCCCTAATTTCATTTCTGCTATTATGGTTTGCCGGGATGTTCGGTTTTAGAAATTGGAGTGTTTTGGGACACTTAGTCCCTAACTGAGAACCTTATAGTTGAAAAATGGCCCATATTCAGAACAGTGTTAAGACGACCTCGGAACGGAAGTCTGAAGGTTCTGTTAGCTCCATTAGGCTTGAAATGCCGAAGTTTGAAATTTTTGGAAATCCGGTCGATAGGTGAGATTTTGATCCAGGATTCGGAATGGAATTCCGACAGTTGTAGTAGCTTCGTTAGGTGATTTTTTGGATATGTTTGCAAATTTTCAGTTCAATCGGACGTCGTTTGGTCGGGTTTTTGATAGCATGTAGGTTTCGAGAGTTTTGGTTGAAACTTAGGCTTGAATCCGCCATGATTGGATGATTTTTGTATTTAATGATATGTTTTTATGATTGGAACAAGTTTGTATTGTGATTTGGAGTGGATGTGTATTTTGTGTTGAGGTCCGGGGGCCTCGGGATGTTTTCTGAAGGCGAAACGGAAGAAAAATTTGACGTTGCAGCATGTTTTTCCCTGCCTTCTGTTGTTTCCGCTTCTGCGGAGCTTGGACCGCAGAAGCGAGTCCGCAGAAGTGGAGGGAGGTACGCAGGTGCGAAAATTTCTAATGGGAGCTGTGTTCGCAGAAGCGAAAGGGTAATCTCTTAGGCGAGCACGCAGAAGCGAGCTTACGCCCGCAGAAGCGAGTCTAGGTGGCTGGCAGCTTTCCGCCGAAGCGGATAAATTCCGCAGAAGCGGTCGTTGCAGAAGTGACTTTGGACTGCAGAAGCGGACATGGGCAAATTAAGGTAGAGCCGCAGAAGCGGGGTCGCGGAAGCAACCCCAGAGCCGCAGAAGCGAAAATCCCTGGAGGGTTTAATGTCAGTCTAACTCGAAAATTTCAGAACATTTAAAATATTAGAGGCTTCGAACTAGGAGAGGATTTTAGCGATTTTGAGGAGGAAATCAAGGGGAATCATCAGGTAACCACACATGGACTCAATTTACGTTAATATAATGTTAAACCACAGATTAAACCTCTGAAAATAGAGGATTGAAGGTGTGTTAATCGAGATTTTTGCTTCAAGCCTAAGTTATTGAAAATCATTGATTTGAATATGCAAACGGAGTCCGATTTTGATAAATCTTATATGGTTAGACTCGTACGAGTACGAGGGTTCTGAAAAAATAAAAATATTTTGATTCCGAGCCGATAGATGCAGGGGTATTTTGGTCATTTCACCTATTTTCGCGACGTAGCTTTAATTTATCACTGTAATTAGTTACTTGCGATGTTATTTACATTGTGTAATTGGTTTGACTAGATTTGGGCCACTTGGAGTCGGATACTCGTGGCAAGTGAGTCGTTTCTTAGCGGTTTTGTATCGGGATTGAGGTAAGTGACTTGTCTAACCTTGCGTGGGGGATTTTTCTCCCCTGGGATATATATGTGTTGATTTAAATGCCTTGTACGCGTGGTGACGGGCGTGTACTTGCGCAGATTGTTGAAAATCACCTTACTTGAACTGCTTAATACGTGTTATCTTTGTTATTTAATTGGTTAAATTGCAAGACTTATCTCGTGTTAGCTAGGGAAGTATGATTAGATAGGATTATCTGTCTAAGTGCCTACTTGTCTTAATTGAACTTCCTGGAACCTGCTGAGACTGGATTTAGTGTTAAATGTAGCTGTGTACTTCATTTTTCTCTGTGTTTTGCTCTTATTGATTGTGTTTGTGTTATGTGGACTGCGAGTTCAATTCACTGAAATCCGATGCTACTGAGGTAAGGGACTGCGGGTTCGATTTCCGGAGATCCTGAGATACTGATACACGGACTGCGAGTTCAATTCCCGAAGATCCTGAGATACTGATTCACGGACTGTGGGTTCAATTCCCGGAGATCCTGAGATACTGATACACGGACTGCAGGTTCAATTTTCGGAGAACCTGTGATGCTGATATATGGACTGCGGGTTCGATTCCCGGAGATCCTAAGTTGCTGAGAATAAAAAAGGACTGCGGGTTCAATTCCCGGAGATCTTGGGTTGTTGATTTGTACTTGTTGTGTTGATTTCTCTTGTTAGCTTAACTGTAGACGGTTTGTAGTATTTAACTCACTTGCTGTTATTTCAGACTTATTCTTATTTTGAGTTGTTCGGTATTATTATCATTATTTTTATTATTTCTCGGTAGGGTTCTGACCTTCCTCGTCACTACTCCATCGAGGTTAGGCTTGACACTTATTGAGTACCGCCATGGTGTACTCATGCTACTCTTCTGCACACTTTTGTTGTGCAGATCCAGGTACATCTGATCAGATGAACTACAGGTGACTTAGGGGCATTTTCAGGAGACTCGAGGTATGAATATGCTACGTCCGCAGATCTGGAGGGTCTTCTTCTATTCTTCTTAGTGATGTCATTATTTTCCTTATTTTCGTTGTGTAGACACTCTTGACGTATAGAGCCATAGTTGTACACTCTTAGTCTGTGTTGCCCGTGAGTTTTCGGGTTTTGGTGGTTATAGTTCTCTCTGGTATTTGGTGAAGTGTATGTGCCGAGCGGCACTTATTACAATTCTTTATATTATTTCGCTGTTATCTTAACTTTTGTCACGACCCAAATCCGGTCGTGATGGTGCCCAACATTTAAGCTAGGCCAGCCAGACCAACAATTACTTAACACATCGAATATCAGTCCCAAATGGACATCCCAATAAGAATATATGAGTTAAAGAACTCCAATAATAATAATAATGAACAAGATACTGACACTCCCAAAGATCTGGAGTCACAAGTCTAGAGCCTCTAACAAAACCCAACAGGAATAGAGAGTACTGTATAGAAATACTCAAGTCTGAATACAAAATACAAATAGCAACTGGAAAGGAGAGGAGAAGCTAGGTTCTGCGAACGTAGGCAGCTACCTCAGCAACTCGATATAACACTACGAACACTGGAATTGCCTGTCTACTGCTCTTGAGTACCTGAGTCTGCATACAAAAGGTGCAGGGAGTAGGGGTGAGTACTAAGTACTCGGTGAGTAATAAATATATACAAGTAGTTGAAAATAAGAAATCCACAGAATACCACATAATGAAGCTAAACTACAGTTCGATTCCTCCTACAAACTAGCATCAACAATACAATACAGCTACCACAGAGAAATTCAACAAATAAAGATGCAATGCAATGCACATAACCGCTACGGCGTGTAGCCCGATCCAATTTAACGTCGACGGCGCTCACTGGGGGTGTGTACAGACTCCGGAGGGGCTCCTACAGCCCAAGCGCAATACTACTGCAGCGTGCAGCCCGATCCTCATATCAACCACTGCGGCGTGCAGCCCAATCCCATGCTCAGTCCACAATAAGCAAATAAGTCACAAAACAGTTCATTTTCCTTAATTCCAGTTTCCAGTTCATAATTTAGGAAAAATACTTTAACTTTATTAAATTTGCAAAAGTCGGTGACTTAGCATTTCAAAAAGGTGATTTCAATTTCCAGGACTGAGATCGGTGATTTAAGCAATTATAGCTATCACATAAATGTTGTCCTCTAAGGACGCTACAGATCGGCACAAGGCCCCAAACAAGGCTTACAGCCCACAAATATATCAAATACAGTATATTTCCAACACTAATAACATATTATTTATTTCCGGGATGGACCAAGTCTCAATCCCCAATCACAATCAATCCCGCACCTGTCACGGTGTGCGAGCCACGCCTTACTAGCGTCACAATGTGCTAAGCCGGGGTTTCGAACCCTCAGGCTACCATATACACAAACTACTGTAACGACCCGCCCCGTCATTACGGGAATCTCCACCCCGTTACCTTGAATTAACATATCTTATGCTTCTATATCGGTGTTAGAACCTATCGGGTGAGTTAGGAGTGAATTGAATTGAAAATGAAGCAAATAGCATGTTTGAAGGAAGTTTGAATATGGAAAGTCAACCTAGAGTTGACTATCGAGTTAGAGTGCTCGGAATCGGATTATGATGATTCGACTAGTTTCGAGGGATCATTTATGACTTAGGAGAGTAATCGGAATTGAATTTGGAGATCCGGTGTAGAAATAGGCTTGAATTGGCTAAGGTTGAATTTTGGCGAAATCCGATCGATAGGTGAGATTTTGATCCGGGAGTCGGAATGGAATTCCGACAGTTGCAGTAGTTCCGTTAGGTGATTTTGGATATGCCTGCAAATTTTCAAGTCATTCGGACATCGTTTGGTCGGGTTTTTGATCGAATGTGAATTTTTGAAGTTAAAGTTAAACTTAAGCTTAAATTTGTTGAAAACGGACGATTTTGATGTTAACGATAGAGTTTTGATGATTGGAACAAGTTCGAATAAGGTTATAGGGCGTGTTGGTTCTTTTGGTTGAGGTCCCGGGGCCTCGGGTGAGTTTCGGGGTGGTTTCGGACCATTTCTAGGCCATTTTTAACTGCTGGTTTATGTCCGTAGCAGTGTTCTACGCGATCGCGGACAATGGGACGCGATCGCGGTGAGTAAAATGTGCGAAAATTTTTAATGAATCGCGATCGCGTGAAATGCTCCGCGATCGCGAAGAAGGAAAATTTCTGTGCATTGATCCTACTTCGGAAGCTCATATCTTTTTATATACAAGGAATTTTAAGGTGATTCAAAAACGAAAGTTGTAGCCCATCGTGTCTAGTTTTCAGAAAGATAAAGAAATCATGATTTGGACATCTGTGTAAAGAGTTATGGACGTTACACTATAGGGTGTCCGAGAAGGATCTCTAATACACATGTATAACTTGGGAAGCTTATATCTAGAAATATATACGGATTCAGGAAATGACCATCAAATGAAAGTTATAGCCCTATGTGTCTAGTTTCCAGAACATCAAACCATTCATCATTTGGAGTTGTGTGCAAAACGTTATGACCATTATACTGAAGCCTGTCCGGAGGAACCAGAGTTTGTTCACCGCGATCGCGAAGCCTTTCCCGCGATCGCGAAGGGTAAATTTTGGGCCAAATTTTGTTCTCCGCGATCGCAGAGCCATTCCCGCGATCGCGATGAGTAATATGCCTGGGCAGAATGTTTTTAAAACATTCCAATCGCGAAATCAACCCATTTTTTCACCATTTTTGGTCATTCTTGAGAGCTTTTGGACGGGAATTGAAGGGATTTCGACGGGGAATCATTGGAGGTAAGTTTTATGAGTTAAATACATGATTTTATCAAAGAATCTTCCATTAATTCTCTGAATTTGGGTAAGAAATCAAGAAAATTAGGGCTTTGAGCAAAAATCTTAAAATGGGGATTTGAAGGACCATTTGTGGTCCGAATTGGGAGTTCTTGGTATGTACGGACTCGTGGAGAGACGAGGATTCCGAAAATGTGAGTTTCATAATTTTTCGAGATGTGGGCCCGGGGCTCGGGTTTTGCAAATTTCGTGATTTTTGATATTTTTCGAGTTCTTTCGATTGGGTTATGTTCCATTAGCCTATTTTGATATATTTGTACTGATTTTGGCTAGTTTGGACGTGCGTGGATGCCGGTTCGAGGAGCTAAGGCGTCGCGGGCATGAGTTTTCGTCGGTTCGAGGTGGGTAATTCTTGTAAATGATGTCCTGAGGGTTAGTAAACCCCGGACTTGCACATCTTAGTGCTGTGTTGAGGTGACTTGCACGCCGGATAACGGGCGTGGGGTAGAGCACCATTGGGGATTGTGACTTGGTCCGTCCCGCGTAATAAATAATAACTCCTAATTGTTGAAGTGAATTGGACTAATTATCATGTTTGGACTTCGTGCCAATTATTTGAGTCCTTCAGGGATTGGTATCACTGTTTTGATAACACCGTGCATATTTTATTCTAATTTAAGGTTTTAAATGGTATTTTTGCTATTTAGCATTCTTATAAGGTTATGAAAAACTTGAACAAGGTCTTAATAATATTTTAGTTGTGAGCTAATGTGATATTGTTGCCCGTAGGGCTTTTCTTGATTATTTGTTAGACTGATTGGGGCCGAGGGCCATATGTTAGAACATGACATTTTATGTGAGCATATGCATACACATGCATGGATCGGACTGCACGCCGCAGTGGTATATGGATCGGGCTGCGCGCCGCAGCAGGTGTGATATTAATATTGTGCTTGGGCTATAGAAGCCCCTCCGAAGTCTGGACACCCCCAGTGAGCACGGGTACCCAAAAGGATCGGGCTACACGCCGTAGCGGTCATATGCATTGCATGGCATACATACATTGGTTTACGTGTACTACGTGGCATAACATTTTAGCACTCATACTTTATTGGCACATGTGCATTTGTTGCTTTATTGACCAGATCTCCTGGTATAAATTGTTAAGGAGTGCTGAGCCCGAGAGGCTGATTTGAGTGCTGACTTGCACTGCTTGAGATTCTCCAGGTATTGGTATGTTATAATGAAAGAAAGTAGCTAAAAATTTAGATTTCTAAATAATCTACTCACATATGCTGAAAAGGAATAAAATGATAGTGTTTTGAAGTTTTATGATAGTTCTGTATTGTGTAGCAAGAGATAGTGCCTTGCGTGGTTTTCTTCCATTCAACATTATTTACTTTTATTACCGCCTGAGTTGGAAGTACTCACACCCGACTCCCTGCACCTTGTGTGCAGATCCAGGTACATTACAGCAGAGCTGATTCCATTGCGGCTCGGGAGTGCTTTTGGACAGTCGAGGTAGCTGCCAGCGTTCGCAGGACCTGATTCTCCGGTTTGTCTATATTTTGTTCTGATCCTCCCACACTTGTGCACAGTTATATTCTCTATTTACACTTGTATATTCCGTAGAGGCTCATGACTCTTGACCCTTCGGTCTATGGGAGTTGGCACGTGTTGGGACTTGGTTCCTTGTTTTTAATATGTATCTATCACTGTTGAATTATTTTCGTATGCTTAAATTGGATAAAGTGAGCTTATGGCTCCGTGATTGTTGTTAATTGGTCGGGCTGGCCTAGCAGTGTGCTGGGCGCCATCACGACCGGATTTGGGGTCGTGACAAGTTGGTATCAAAGCCTAGGTTTACTAGGCCTCATGAGTCTTGAGCCGGTTAGTAGAGTCTTGTGGATCGGCACGGGGACGCTCGTACTTATCCTCGGGAGGCTGCGAACCTTTAGGAAACACTTCACATTTCTTGGAATTCTTATCGTGCGCACTTGATTCAGATATAATTTTTGAAATTCCTTCTACACGTCTGTGTACGCATCGAGCGCTCAGTAATATAATTGACTTATGGCTTGCAATTCCCCGATCGAGGGGCGAGATATAATCTCCATGAGTTCATGTTGGGCCAGTCGGGAGGACTTGAGGTCGGATCCTTGTCTATGGCTTGAGCACCGAGGTATTAATTTTGCGAGTCGGTATTATGAAGTTCATACGATCGGTGCTGATCCTTATTGTGCAAATGGCAGTTTGATAATGGGAGAGCTGTAAGGTATTCAGTTCTTATTGTGGTTTGATATGTAGCCCTAGCTATGGGCGTGAGAAATAATTATCATATCTCGTAATTGGAAGGTAAAGTGCCTTATGTGTAGTGGAACGAGTTTAAACTCAGGAAGACTAAAGTGATTTTGATATGTGTTATGATTCGAGCAGGTATAGCGCAGGTTCAAGTATAAATTATGATAATATGATTTGTGTAGTATTGAGTAATGTTGTCGATATGCATTGTGATGTCTTGTCGAGTTGTGAATGTATTGCTAGGATGGTTTTGGTGATTCTCTGGCAGGTGGATAGGCCAATTTACAAAGGGAACTCTGCCGAAATTTTTGGAAAATTTGGGACTTAGAAAAGATTTTATCACCTAAAGAGGGGGCGTAACTGTTGTGTGTGAATGAATGCAAGAATTGCAAAAGAGTTAATATTTCTGATGATTCGAATCTCCGTCGAAGCTTGTAAATGACTTGAGTTTAATCTCATATTAACATTTCGGCATCACTTGAGTAATAATGATATGAATGGTTGAAAGTGCTTTGATGAATGGCTTCGAGCTAAGTTGGGGAGGTTGCTATTGATTAACCGATTGTGCTATTGTGTGCTATGTTGATTCTGTCTCTAAGTATGTTGGGAAATTCTGGTAAAGGTTATGGTGCTTCGTAGATCCGATGAAGTACTAGGGTGTTTTGAACTGCTGTTGGTAAAGAATATTCACCGTATAGAAAAGAAACATAGCTGATTGTACCTGTAAGTAATCATGTTCTGCGATGTCAGAGTTCTAACAAAACACGAGTGGTTCTACTCAATAGGACAGTTGAATTACAGCTGAATAAGGGTGAATGATGCCCGAGAATGGTTTTGTAGTGTTCAAGATTTTGCTTGTAACAGTCAGGTGCCTTAAGATTTATGTATGTGGCTAAAGATGGCGGTTTCGTTAGAGAAGATCAAGGCTTGTGTTATATCATGTGAATGATGGGATTCTAGGTATCCGTATTGGGAAGTAATGATAACAATTTTAAAAAAAAAAATCGCGGGAAGTTCATCAAAAGAAAGTGTGGTAGAATGTGGTACTTTTGGGAAACATTGAGAGAGTATTCAGTGGCCTATGGGTCTTAGACCGTGTGGTCTTGTGTACGAGTCTTGTGTGGTAAAAAGGGTTGAGGCATTGTCGTGCTACCGTAAAGACTGATATGAAATTAGAGATGAATCAGAAAGGAAACTGGGTAAATGGAACAACTTGTTAATAAACCGGAATGGTATAAAAAGGAATACGATTGATTCCTGGTATGTGGTTGAAGTAATGAGTCTTGCAGACATTGCAGCAAAGCTCTTGAGTGCTGGCAGTTGTGTAACTTGATATGGGTATAAGGACTCAGTCCTGGCAGTTAAACTTATGCAACGAATGGGAATGAAGAGTTTGTGATGTGTTTTATCATGGTTTGAAAATGAGTATACTCCTGTCGGTATGCGAAGCGTGGAATGTGTAATGAGTTTTCTTCTATATGGGATCACGAAAGTCCTTGACTAGTTGAGTGCGCCGATGTGAGGCGGAGGAAAGGGATATGAATTTCCATGTTGTCTTAGTGTGATATGGTATACACGATGTGTTACGGAAAGTTGATAATGGTATATTCTAGGTTTTGAGATCAGTTCATAATATATGTGAAGTCAATAAAATTATTGAGCAGCGCGGACAGCTGCAGGTGAATTAAGAATCGATCTTTCTGATGATTTAAGAAAATGGTACTGCTATTCTCGTAATTTGGCAGGGAATATGGTCCAAAAAGGGCCAGGTAATATAAACTCATAATCTTTAGTGGTGTGGTGGTATCCTCTTGTTAGATTGACATTGATGATTGAGTTGTAAATGGCATAAGGAAATTTCTGAATTGCTTTCGTGGTATGAATAGATGCTTGATGTGTGTTATGTAATCGTACGGTGAAGTGTGGGATCAGGCATAGTGATCCATGTGTAATACATGTGTTAGAGTCTGGAAGTTCTCGTAATCCGCCTACGCAGTGGTGGTATATCGAGTGGATCGGCATCGTTTAGCGATTGTTCGAAATTGGAAGCCCTAGTGGCTCTCTCGTTACTTGATAAGACGAATTCGGATTATGATACTTGATTGTTGACTGGTTGTCATGGGTTAGATTGTCTAGACTAATGTGATATGGAATATGTCGGAAAATGGCACAAATTGTGTAGCAGAGAGCATCACAGTATGCTCCAACAGAGTAGTTGTACCCAGGACCAGCGGACGACTGGTAGGTATTGCTTTGTCAATTGGACCTTAGTGGCGGATGTTAGTGTAGAGGTATCTACCATTGCTTCAGTTCCAGTATTGAGAAACGTTGTCAGATGCGTTTCATGTGGCCGAGCTTGAGGCTATATGTATATATATGTTTGCTGTAATGAGAAAAATTCGACTCGATATGCATTTCCTTTTTGCGAGATTTATGCGTGGATCGGGTGGCACGCCGCCACGGGTTATTTGGATCGGGTGGCACGCCGCCACATGTATGGTATCCGGATCGGGTGGCACGCCGCCACGGGTATGTCATTGGAGCGGGTTGCACGCCGCAACAGAATATTGTGAAAATATAGTTAATTATATGCTACCTGGTATACAATACTTCCTCGCTTCTGAGGAAAAGTCCGTTTTGAGTATCGCTTGGCGAATGGCACATCGGTTGTGTCCTTTCAGGATTTAATAGCATACGTTAATTGTTTCACCGTGGGTGAGGTTGATTGCTTGGGTTCAAGACCTAGATCTGTGCGTGGATAACCGTTTGAGCTTAGTGGCTTGAGGTGCTTCATGAGTAATAATGTTGGGATAGAATCACGAATCGTGGCAAGGCCACGTGATGTTATGACCTCTCGAGGAGGATTCAGGTACTCTAATTCTATAATGCGAGACGCGATCTCAGTTCTATGTTATGATGTCACAGAGGAATTGAATTGCAGCTCTTTTGCTGGAGACAATTATCATGATTTGAGTTGTCATGATTCGAGTGTGTTCAGGCGTTTCTATTGGAGCCTATGTTGTGCTCGTCGTGGCTTAGGCCGGTGTTGAGGTATCTTATCACCAGTGCGGTGCGTTATAATCGAAATGACCGTTGGAGTTATTAATGAATACGAGCATATTGGATCTTAGCTTGTTAGAAAGGTAAAAATTGAGGTTTGGCTCCGAAACCTATTGTGGTATCAGTTTTAAAAGGGAAATGGATTCACGAATGGTTAACCTGAGAGATAGGTTCGGTATATCTCGTGCTTCAGCTGCCGTGGGCAGGGTATGGAGGTGTTGGAACAAGACTCTACCTAATGAAAGAGGTTTTCAGCTAGTATTTGGTTATTGTGGCCAGTTGTTGTGATTAGAGACTATCGTCCCGAGTGATTTGGGTTGTCGATACAGCATATGATCTCACCCGGAGTAGTGAATATGGGTTATTGTAGTGGATTCGAGTGTATCCTGAGTATAGGAATGGGATTTGCATTTGGCATATGATTTCAGAAAGTGCAATGTGATTTATGGTTAAGATGGTCTGTGAAATTCTGACTATATGGTGTTTTCGGACTTATGTGAGATAGGGTGACGTATGATCGCCCGGATATATGCTTGGTAAGTCCATTCGGCTATTGGGTTGTTTCCGGTACAACTCTGAGTCCGCTCGAGGACGAGCGTTTGTTTAAGTTGGGGAGAATGTAACGACCCGCCCCGTCATTACGGGAATCTCCACCCCGTTACCTTGAATTAACATATCTTATGCTTCTATATCGGTGTTAGAACCTATCGGGTGAGTTAGGAGTGAATTGAATTGAAAATGAAGCAAATAGCATGTTTGAAGGAAGTTTGAATATGGAAAGTCAACCTAGAGTTGACTATCGAGTTAGAGTGCTCGGAATCGGATTACGATGATTCGACTAGTTTCGAGGGATCATTTATGACTTAGGAGAGTAATCGGAATTGAATTTGGAGATCCGGTGTAGAAATAGGCTTGAATTGGCTAAGGTTGAATTTTGGCGAAATCCGATCGATAGGTGAGATTTTGATCCGGGAGTCGGAATGGAATTCCGACAGTTGCAGTAGTTCCGTTAGGTGATTTTGGATATGCCTGCAAATTTTCAGGTCATTCGGACATCGTTTGGTCGGGTTTTTGATCGAATGTGAATTTTTGAAGTTAAAGTTAAACTTAAGCTTAAATTTGTTGAAAACGGACGATTTTGATGTTAACGATAGAGTTTTGATGATTGGAACAAGTTCGAATAAGGTTATAGGGCGTGTTGGTTCTTTTGGTTGAGGTCCCGGGGCCTCGGGTGAGTTTCGGGGTGGTTTCGGACCATTTCTAGGCCATTTTTAACTGCTGGTTTATGTCTGTAGCAGTGTTCTACGCGATCGCGGACAATGGGACGCGATCGCGGTGAGTAAAATGTGCGAAAACTTTTAATGAATCGCGATCGCGTGAAATGCTCCGCGATCGCGAAGAAGGAAAATTTCTGTGCACTGATCCTACTTCGGAAGCTCATATCTTTTTATCTACAAGGAATTGTAAGGTGATTCAAAAACGAAAGTTGTAGCCCATCGTGTCTAGTTGTCAGAAAGATAAAGAAATCATGATTTGGACATCTGTGTAAAGAGTTATGGACGTTACACTATAGGGTGTCCGAGAAGGATCTCTAATACACATGTATAACTTGGGAAGCTTATATCTAGAAATATATACGGATTCAGGAAATGACCATCAAATGAAAGTTATAGCCCTATGTGTCTAGTTTCCAGAACATCAAACCATTCATCATTTGGAGTTGTGTGCAAAAAGTTATGACCATTATACTGAAGCCTGTCCGGAGGAACCAGAGTTTGTTCACCGCGATCGCGAAGCCTTTCCCGCGATCGCGAAGGGTAAGTTTTGGGCCAAATTTTGTTCTCCGCGATCGCAGAGCCATTCCCGCGATCGCGATGAGTAGTATGCCTGGGCAGAATGTTTTTAAAACATTCCAGTCGCGAAATCAACTCATTTTTTCACCATTTTTGGTCATTCTTGAGAGCTTTTGGACGGGAATTGAAGGGATTTCGACGGGGAATCATTGGAGGTAAGTTTTATGAGTTAAATACATGATTTTATCAAAGAATCTTCCATTAATTCTCTGAATTTGGGTAAGAAATCAAGAAAATTAGGGCTTTGAGCAAAAATCTTAAAATGGGGATTTGAAGGACCATTTGTGGTCCGAATTGGGAGTTCTTGGTATGTACGGACTCGTGGAGAGACGAGGATTCCGAAAATGTGAGTTTCATAATTTTTCGAGATGTGGGCCCGGGGCTCGGGTTTTGCAAATTTCGTGATTTTTGATATTTTTCGAGTTCTTTCGATTGGGTTATGTTCCATTAGCCTATTTTGATATATTTGTACTGATTTTGGCTAGTTTGGACGTGCGTGGATGCCGGTTCGAGGAGCTAAGGCGTCGCGGGCATGAGTTTTCGTCGGTTCGAGGTGGGTAATTCTTGTAAATGATGTCCTGAGGGTTAGTAAACCCCGGACTTGCACATCTTAGTGCTGTGTTGAGGTGACTTGCACGCCGGATAACGGGCGTGGGGTAGAGCACCATTGGGGATTGTGACTTGGTCCGTCCCGCGTAATAAATAATAACTCCTAATTGTTGAAGTGAATTGGACTAATTATCATGTTTGGACTTCGTGCCAATTATTTGAGTCCTTCAGGGATTGGTATCACTGTTTTGATAACACCGTGCATATTTTATTCTAATTTAAGGTTTTAAATGGTATTTTTGCTATTTAGCATTCTTATAAGGTTATGAAAAACTTGAACAAGGTCTTAATAATATTTTAGTTGTGAGCTAATGTGATATTGTTGCCCGTAGGGCTTTTCTTGATTATTTGTTAGACTGATTGGGGCCGAGGGCCATATGTTAGAACATGACATTTTATGTGAGCATATGCATACACATGCATGGATCGGACTGCACGCCGCAGTGGTATATGGATCGGGCTGCGCGCCGCAGCAGGTGTGATATTAATATTGTGCTTGGGCTATAGAAGCCCCTCCGGAGTCTGGACACCCCCACTAGTGAGCACGGGTACCCAAAAGGATCGGGCTACACGCCGTAGCGGTCATATGCATTGCATGGCATACATACATTGGTTTACGTGTACTACGTGGCATAACATTTTAGCACTCATACTTTACCGGCACATGTGCATTTGTTGCTTTATTGACCAGATCTCCTGGTATAAATTGTTAAGGAGTGCTGAGCCCGAGAGGCTGATTTGAGTGCTGACTTGCACTGCTTGAGATTCTCCCAGGTATTGGTATGTTATAATGAAAGAAAGTAGCTAAAAATTGAGATTTCTAAATAATCTACTCACATATGCTGAAAAGGAATAAAATGATAGTGTTTTGAAGTTTTATGATAGTTCTGTATTATGTAGCAAGAGATAGTGCCTTGCGTGGTTTTCTTCCATTCAACATTATTTACTTTTATTACCGCTGAGTTGGAAGTACTCACACCCGACTCCCTGCACCTTGTGTGCAGATCCAGGTACATTACAGCAGAGCTGATTCCATTGCGGCTCGGGAGTGCTTTTGGACAGTCGAGGTAGCTGCCAGCGTTCGCAGGACCTGATTCTCCGGTTTGTCTATATTTTGTTCTGATCCTCCCACACTTGTGCACAGTTATATTCTCTATTTACACTTGTATATTCCGTAGAGGCTCATGACTCTTGACCCTTCGGTCTATGGGAGTTGGCACGTGTTGGGACTTGGTTCCCTGTTTTTAATATGTATCTATCACTATTGAATTATTTCCGTATGCTTAAATTGGATAAAGTGAGCTTATGGCTCCGTGATTGTTGTTAATTGGTCAGGCTGGCCTAGCAGTGTGTTGGGCGCCATCACGACCGGATTTGGGGTCGTGACAACTACTCACCTCTAGCCGGTCGTAGACTCGTCCGCGATGCTTTTTCCTTTGAATTTAGCTCCCTCGTGCGTAGAATCTAGTCAAACCACAGAAATTATACCAAGTACGGGTCAAAGAATCATAACCCATTTCAATTTACATGAAATTCGCATAAATACACCAAGTTGGTAAAACCCGACCCCGGGCCCACTGCTCGGAAAATTCCAAAATTAGTACCAACGCGACCCTCATCTTTCCACGAGTCCGTGCATATAAAATTTATCGAAATCGGAGTTCAAATGGCCTCCCAAAACTCAAAATCCCGTTTTCAATATCTAGGCCACATTTCTTCAAGATTTCTACCCAATTTCATGAAGATTGATGTTAATTCTACCATAAAATGATGTTTTTGAGTTAAGAATCTTACCTCCGACGAATACCCGATGACTTCTCAGTGATTTCCTCGAGTTTTCTTCTCTCTAGGGCTCAAAATTATGTTTTGGGGGTGTAAACCCGTAAGCCCTCTGTTCTGTGATATAAATTCACTGCCAGAACATTTTGCTCTACGCGATCGCGACTCACCTCACGCGATCGCGATGTTCAAAAATCCGGCCTCACGCGATCGTGTCTCTCTTCCTGCGATCGCGTAGTACAAATTCACTGGACCCCATTTCTCTTCTACGCGATCGCGAAGGTACTTATGCGATCGCGATGGCCACCCGGTTAACTCTACGCGATCGCGACTGGTGCTCCTGCGATCGCATTGGTCTAGCCCCTAACCCTACGCGATCGCGTCCCCCGCCCCGCGATCGCGGAGAGCAAATTCCTGCTGCATTTATGACAGCAACCAGCCTTCTCATTTTTCCCAAAAATGGTCCGTTTGGACCCCCGGATTCATCCCGAGACCCCGGGACCCCAACGAAAACCACCAACATACTCCAAAACACGATACAAACTTGTTCCAATCCTAAAAATACCATACTAAACACCAAAATCACCATTTACACACGAATTCAAGCCTAAGTTTCTTCAAAACTTTCAAAACTAACATTCAATCCAAAACCCGATCAAACGATGTCCGAATGACCTGAAAATTTGCAGACACATCCAAAATCACATAACAAAGCTACAGAAATTGTCGGAATTCCATTGCGACCCCCGGATCAAAATATCACCTACCATCCGGTTTTCGCCAAAATTCAACCTTCGCCAATTCAAGCCTAACACTACACCGGACCTCCGAATTCAATTCTGATTGCTCTCCTAAGTCATAAATGATCCCCCGGAACTAGTTGTATCATCAGAATCCGGTTCCGAGCTCTCTAACTCAATAGTCAACTCTTGGTTGACTTCCCATATTCAAGCTTCCTTTAAACATGCTATTTGCTTCATTTTCAATCCAAATCACTCCTAACTCACCCGATATATTCTAATACTGATTTTAAAAGCATAAGATATGTAAATGCAAGGTAACGGGGTGGTAATTCCCATAACGACAGGCCGGGTCGTTACATTCTCCCCAACTTAAATAAATGCTCGTCCGCGAGCGGGTTAAGAAACATACCTGGAGTATCAAACAAGTGAGGATATCTGCTCTGCATCTCCTGCTCGGTCTCCCAAGTTCCTTCCTCCACGGGACGACCTCTCCACTACACTTTCACTGAAGCTATGTCCTTGGATCTCAGCTTACGAACCTGTCGACCCAAAATGGCTACTGGTTCCACATCATAAGTCAAATCCTCATCTAGCTGTATCGTGCCGAAGTCTAACACATGAGACGGGTCTCCGACATACTTCCGGAGCATAGATACATGGAACACCAGGTAAACTCCCGACAAACTGGGTGGCAAAGCAAGCATATAGGCCACCTCCCCAACTTTCCTAAGCACCTCAAAAGGTCCAATAAACCTTGGGCTCAACTTCCCTTTCTTTCCAAACCTCATAACACCCTTCATAGGCGAAACCTTCAGCAACACCTTCTCACATACTGAATAAGACATATCTCGGACCTTCCGGTCCGCATAACTCTTCTGACGCGACTGAGCTGTGCGAAGTCTCTCCTGAATCACCTTCACCTTGTCTAAGGCATCTTGGACTAACTCTGTCCCCAACAACCTAGCCTCGCCGGGCTCGAACCAACCGACCGGAGACCTACACCGCC
Organism: Nicotiana noctiflora; assembly: GCA_032618575.1. Taxonomy (NCBI): domain Eukaryota; kingdom Viridiplantae; phylum Streptophyta; class Magnoliopsida; order Solanales; family Solanaceae; genus Nicotiana; species Nicotiana noctiflora. Next base: position 85,744 of record JASVEL010010335.1, read on the forward strand.
TTCCATATAAAGCTTCATACGGTGCCATCTGAATGCTGGACTGTTAGCTATTATTATAAGCAAACTCCGCAAGAGGCAAATAATCAGCCCACGAACCACCGAAATCAATGACACAAGCACGCAACATATCCTCTAATATCTGAATAGTACGCTCAGACTGCCCATCCGTCTGTGGATGAAATGCTGTGCTCAGCTCTACCTGTGAACCCAACTCTCGCTGAAATGTCCTCCAGAACTGAGAAGTGAACTGGGTACCTCTGTCTGATATAATAGAAATAGGAACTCCATGCAATCTCACTATCTCACGGATGAATATCTCTCCCAACCGCTCTGAGGAATAAGTAGTACACACTGGAATGAAGTGAGCTGACTTGGTCAACCTATCCACCACCACCCAAACTGAATCAAACTTCCTCACTGTCCGAGGGAGTCCACTAACAAAGTCTATAGTAATCCTTTCCCACTTCCACTCAGGAATATCAATACGCTGGAATACCCCACCAGGTCTCTGATGCTCATACTTGACCTGCTGACAGTTTAGACACCGAGCCACATGGCTTCACAATATCATTCTTCCTCTATCTCCAGTGGTAATGATGTCTCAAATCCTGATACATCTTTGCGGAACCTAGATGAATAGAATACCGCATGTTATGGGCCTCATCTAATATCAACTCACGAAGGCCATCAACATTGGGCACGCATATCCGGCTCTGCATCCGCAACACACCATCACCATCAATAGTGACATCTCTGGCATCATCATGCTGAACTCTATCCTTAAGGACAAGTAAGTGTGGATCATCATACTGGCGCTCTCGGATACGATCATATAAGGAAGAACGAGCCACTACACAAGTCATCACCCGACTGGGCTCAGAAATATCCAGCCTCACTATCTGATTAGCTAACGCCTGAACATCAACTGCTAGGGGTCTCTCCCCAACTGGAATATACACCAAACCGCCCATACTAATAGCCTTCCGGCTCAATGCATCAGCCACTACATTGGCTTTCCCGGGATGGTACAAGATAGTAATATCATTGTCTTTAAGCAATTCAAGCCATCTCCGCTGCCTCAAATTAGATCTTTCTGCTTAAACAAATGTTGAAGGGTGCGGTGGTCTGTATATACATCACAAGATACACCATATAGGTAATGCCTCCAAATCTTCAAGGCATGAACAATAGCGGCTAACTCCAAATCATGAACAGGGTAGTTCTTCTCGTGGGGCTTTAGCTGACGAGAAGCATATGCAATAACTCTACCCTCCTGCATCAACACACAACCGAGTCCAACTCTAGAAGCATCATAATACACCGTATATAACCCTGAGGCTGATGGCAGCACAAGTACTGGAGCTGTGGTCAAAGCCTCCTTGAGCTTCTGGAAGCTCTCCTCACATTCATCAGACCACACAAATGGAGCATTCTTTTGTGTCAACTTAGTCAACAGTGAAGCAATAGATGAGAAACCCCGAACAAACCGGCGATAATAGCCTGCCAAGCCAAGAAAAATCCGAATCTCTGTAGCTGAGGAAGGTCTGGGCCAATTCTGCACTGCCTCGACCTTCTGTGGATCAACCCGAATACCATCACCGGACACTACATGTCCCAGAAAACCGACAGTATCAAGCCAGAACTCACACTTAGTGAATTTCGCATAGAGCTTCTCTTCTCTCAACCTCTGCAATACCACCCTCAAATGATGTGCATGCTCCTCCTAGCTGCGTGAATATACCAGAATATCATCAATAAACACAATCACAAAAGAATCAAGGTACGGCCGAAATACACTATTCATCAAGTGCATGAATGCAGCTGGGGCATTAGTCAACTCGAAAGACATCACCAGGAACTCGTAGTGCCCATATCGCGTCCTGAACGCTGTCTTCATAATATCCGAGTCCCTGATCTTCAACTGATGATAGCCCGATCGAAGATCAATCTTAGAAAATACACTAGTTCCCTGGAGCTGATCAAATAGGTCCTCAATACGAGGCAACGGGTACTTATTCTTTACTGTTACCTTGTTCAGCTGCCTGTAATCAATGCACATTCTCATTGTGCCATCTTTCTTCTTCACGAACAACACCGGTGCACCCCAAGGTGACACACTCGGACGAATGAAACCCTTATCTAAAAGTTCCTGAAGTTATTCCTTCAATTCTTTTAACTCCGTTGGTGCCATGCGATAGGGAGGAATAGAAATGGGCTAAGTGCCCGGCACCAAGTCAATACCAAAGTCAATATCTCTGTCAGGCGGCATGCCCGGCAGGTCTGCTTGAAATACATCCGGAAACTCCCTCACAATGGGGACCGAATCAAGACTGGGTGTCTCAGCCTCAACATTTCTAATGAAGGCCAAATAAGATAAACAACCCTTGCCAATCATTCGTTGGGCCTTTATATAAGAAATCACCCTGTCAGACACATAATCAGTCAAGCCACGCCACTCGATCCTCGGATTACCTGGAATAGCTAGTGTGACTGTCTTGGCATGACAGTCCAGAATCGCATGGTAAGGGGACAGCCAATCCATGCCTAGAATCACATCGAAATCTACCATGCCCAGTAGTAATAGATCAACTCGGGTCTCCAGACCCCCAATAGTAATGAGACAGGATCGATATACCTGATCCACAACAACAGTATCCCCCACTGGGGTAGACACATGTACGGGCAAAGCAAGAATACCACGGGTCATACCCAAATAATGTGCAAAATAAGTAGAGACATAAGAATAGGTGGATCCGGGATCAAATAAAACAGAAGCATCCCTGTGGCAGACTGAGATAATACCCTGAAATGACCGCATCCGAAGCACTAGCATCCTTCCTATCCGGAAGAGCATAGAAACGAGCTTGGCCTCCACCAATACGATCCTCACCCCTAGGGCAACCTCTCGGATACCTGGCCACCGGTCCTAGCCGACCGTGCCGGCGCCGAAGAAACAGAGTAGAAGACGAGGGTTGATCCCTCTGCCGAGACCGCTTACGAAGCCACCGAGGACACTCTCTCCCGATATGGCCCAAGTCACCGCACTCAAAACAACGGCCCGAAGATGGAAGAAGGGGCCGCCGAGGACCCCTCGCTACGGATGAATCCCGTGCCGAGGAAGCAGGAGCAGCAGCTCGAGCCGGAAGAGCAATCGCGTGCGGTCGACTTCGCCGACGGCTCCGCCGACCCCGATAACCCCGATGGCCCCGACGACCACGATACGATGAAACCCCACTCGGACTCCGCACGTCCAGACTGATGAGACCCGAAAGAACGACCTCTGCTATGCTGAGATTGGCCCCTGGACGGAGCACCACTATAACTGCCAGCACCACGAGGCCTCTTAGCCTCTCTCTCCTCCCGCTCTCTGCGGCGATCCGTCTCAATGTGACGGGCAGCATCAACCACCTCCTCAAAGGTAACTGCCGAAGCTCTCTCCCTGGTCATCAATATGCGGATGGGATAAATAAGGCCATTGATAAATCTCCGAATCCTCTCTCTGTCCGTAGGAACCATCCACATGGCATGACGGCTAACTGTGTGAATCTCATCTCGTACTAATTAACCGTCATCTCTCCCTGCTTCAACCACTCGAACTGACGTCGCAGCTCCTCTCTCCGAGACCGAGGCACGTACTTCTCCAAAAATACCATGGAGAACTGCTGCCAAGTGAGGGGCACTGCCCCAGCGGGCCTACGCCTCTCGAAATCCTCCCACCACTGAAATGCTGCACCTGTGAACTGAAAAGTGGTGAATGAAACACCGCCGGACTCTAGAATACCCGCGGTGCGAAGCATGCGCTGACATCTGTCAAGAAAACCCCGGGCATCCTCGCCCTCAGCACCACTAAATGTCGGAGGCTGTAGCCTTTCAAATCTCTCCAAACGACGCCGCTCATCGCCGGGCATAACTGGAACCATATAAGCAGGAGCCGGTGCAACGGGCGCAACCGGCCGAACCGGCTCGGTGTGCGAGCCACAGGGGTCTGATTCCCTCCTCCTGCCTGTGAAGGAGATGCTGCAGCAGTAGCTGCAACTACCTGAGCCAAGCCTGTGCACACTGATAAGATCTGAGCCAAGGTCTCCTGAAGACCCGGTATCACAATGGGCACTGCCGGTGCCTGAACCTGAGTTGCTGGAGCGTCTGCCGCTGGAATCTAGTCTTGAGCCTGGGCCACTGGTGCAGGAATCTGACCCTGAGTCTGGTCAGTTGGTGGGTCAGCAGGTGCTGGCACTGCTGCCCTACCTCTACCACGACCAGGGCCTCTGGGTGCCAATGGTGGTCGTCCGCCACGTTCGCTAGCACGTGTTCTCGCCATCTGCGAGAGAATAGAATATGGAAAAATTTAATTTCATGATAACACAGATCGCACGATATGAATCCAAGAAAATGATTTTTTTCCTAAAGTTTCTGTAGCCCTTCGAGGATAGATACAGACGTCTACGTACCGATCCGCGAAAGCCTACTAAACCGGCTCACGACTCGCGAGTCCTAATAACCTAGGCTCTGATACCAACTTGTCACGACCCAAATCCGGTCGTGATGGCGCCCAACATTTAAGCTAGGCCTGCCAGACTAACAATTACTTAACACATCGAATATCAGTCCCAAATGGACATCCTAATAAGAATATATGAGTTAAAGAACTCCAATAATAATAATAATGAACAAGATACTGACACTCCCAAAGATCTGGAGTCACAAGTCTAGAGCCTCTAACAAAACCCAACAGGAATAGAGAGTACTATATAGAAATACTCAAGTCTGAATACAAATACAAATATAACAACTGGAAAGGAGAGGAGAAGCTAGGTTCTGCGAACGTAGGCAGCTACCTGAGCAACTCGATATGACACTGCAAACGCTGGAAAATGCCCGTCTATTGATCCTGAGTACCTGAGTCTGCACACAAAAGGTGCAGGGAGTAGGGGTGAGTACTAAGTACTCAGTGAGTAATAAATATATACAAGTAGCTGAAAATAAGAACTCCAGAGAATACCACATAATGAAGTTAAACTACAGTTCGATTCCTCCTACAAACTAGCATCAACAATACAATACAGCTACCACGGAGAAATTCAACAAACAAAGATGCAATGCAATGCACATAACCGCTACGGCGTGTAGCCCGATCCAATTTAACATCGACGGCGCTCACTAGGGGTGTGTACAGACTCCGGAGGGGCTCCTACAGCCCAAGCGCAATACTGCTGCTGCAGCGTGCAGCCCTATCCTCATATCAACCACTGCGGCGTGTAGCCCGATCCATGTTCAATCCACAATAAGCAAATAAGTCACAAAACAGTTCATTTTTCTTAATTCCAGTTTCCAGTTCATAATTTAGGAAAAATACTTTAACTTTATTAAATTTGCAAAAGCCGGTGACTTAGCATTTCAAAAAGGTGATTTCAATTTCCAGGACTGAGATCAGTGATTTAAGCAATTATAGCTATCACATAAATATTGTCCTCTAAGGACGCTACAGATCGGCACAAGGCCCCAAACAAGGCTTACAACCCACAAATATATCAAATACAGTGTATTTCCAACACTAATAACATATTATTCATTTCCGGGATGGACCAAGTCTCAATCCCCAATCACAATCAATCCCGCACCTGCCACGGTGTGCGAGCCACGCCCTACTAGCGTCACAATGTGCTAAGCCGGGGTTTCGAACCCTCAGGCTACCATATACATAAACTACTCACCTCTAGCCGGTCGTAGACTCGTCCGCGATGCTTTTTCCTTTGAATTTAGCTCCCTCGTGCGTAGAATCTAGTCAAACCGCAATAATTATATCAAGTACGGGTCAAAGAATCATAACCCATTTCAATTTACATGAAATTCGCATAAATACACCAAGTTGGTAAAACCCGACCCCGGGCCCACTGCTCGGAAAATTCCGAAATTAGTACCAACGCGACCCTCATCTCGCCACGAGTCCGTGCATATAAAATTTATCGAAATCGGAGTTCAAATGGCCTCCCAAAACTCAAAATCCCGTTTTCAATATCTAGGCCACATTTCTTCAAGATTTCTACCCAATTTCATGAAGATTGATGTTAATTCTACCATAAAATGATGTTTTTGAGTTAAGAATCTTACCTCCGACGAATACCCAATGACTTCTCAGTGATTTCCTCGAGTTTTCTTCTCTCTAGGGCTCAAAATTGTATTTTGGGGGTGTAAACCCGTAAGCCCTCTGTTCTGTGATATAAATTCACTGCCAGAACATTTTGCTCTACGCGATCGCGACTCACCTCACGCGATCGCGATGTTCAAAAATCCGGCCTCACGCGATCGCGTCTCTCTTCCTGCGATCGCGTAGCACAAATTCCCTGGACCCCATTTCTCTTCTACGCGATCGCGTAGGTACTCATGCGATCGCGATGGCCACCCGGTTAACTCTACGCGATCGCGACTGGTGCTCCTGCGATCGCATTGGTCTAGCCCCTAACCCTACGCGATCGCGTCCCCCTCCCCGCGATCGCGGAGAGCAAAATCCTGCTGCATTTATGACAGCAACCAGCCTTCTCATTTTTCCCAAAAATGGTCCGTTTGGACCCCCGGATTCATCCCGAGACCCCCGGGACCCCAACGAAAACCACCAACATACTCCAAAACATGATACGGACTTATTCCAATCATAAAAATACCATCCTAAACATCAAAATCACCATTTACACATGGATTCAAGCCTATATTTTCTTTAAAACCTTCAAAACTAACATTCAATCCAAAACTCGATCAAACGATGTCCGAATGACCTGAAAATTTGCAGACATATCCAAAATCACATAACGAAACTACAGAAATTGTCGGAATTCCATTCCGACCCCCCGGATCAATATCTCACCTACCATCGCTCTCCTAAGTCATAAATGATCCCCCGGAACTAGTCGAATCATCCGAATCCGGTTCCGAGCACTCTAACTCAATAGTCAACTCTTGGTTGACTTCCCATATTCAAGCTTCCTTTAAACATGCTATTTGCTTCATTTTCAATCCAAATCACTCCTAATTCACCCGATATATTCTAATACTAATTTTAAAAGCATAAGATATGTAAATGCAAGGTAACGGGGTGGTAATTCCCGTAACGACAGGCCGGGTCGTTACAACTTTTGATCATAAGAGTTGTACATTTCGTATTATGTTAGGCTTACCTAGTCGCGAAGATTGGGTGCCGTCATGACATGTTCACGATTGATGAACTAGGGTCGTGACAAAAAGAGCCTGGGCTTGCGAAAGAGCCCATCAATGTCAAAATTGGAATATGAACATAGATATAGCTTATTGTTTCAGTTGTGTACACAACTAAAGGAATCGGTAATCAATTATACTTCTTACTAAACACAACATGGATAACGAGATTTTGTTACTGTGGAATTCAAATCACTATCAACGGGAAACATCAAATTATCCCTTAAAATCTAGCAATGTGACATCCAACTTTAATCGACTGATAATTGCAAAGCTTAACAGAGAAGAATTTTTTTTTTGTAAAAGAAAAAATGAATACAATTAGAGGATAATTAGTTTTGTAGTTTAACAGAGGAGACAATTCAAAGCAAAATCATTAATTACACGCAATAGACCTATGCAGTTGAGCCAAGTTAAAAGATGAACAAATTTGCTTTTCATATGGCATTCAAATGGAGTAACAGGGGTATGTACACAAACCCGATTAAGCTGAGATAACAAAATTGAGTACCTAGTCCAGCCGAAAACAGCTAGTTCCTCTATTTGTAAGGAAAATCATCCTAAACCCAATCAGACCTAAAACTGGTTGAACAAGAATACTTGACTAAACTGAATAAAAGCCGAGAAAACTTGAACAAAGCTCAGCCAAAATTCCAGGAATCGAGAGCAGTAACAATGATGACTCCAGCCTTGATTTGGCCTTGAAGTCCAAAAAATTAATGCAAGTAACAAGAACTCGAGATTGGCTTTGAAAATTTCCTTTTTAGCTTTTTGTTTAGATAATAAGGGTTGGTGTGATGGTAAGCAGCCTCCACTTCCAACCAAGAGGTTGTGAGTTCAAGTCTCTCAAGAGCAAGACGGGAAGTTCTTGGAGGGAAGGATGCCAGGGGTCTATTTGAAAACACTCTCTCTATCCGAGGGTAGGGTCGTCTGCATACAAACTATCCTCCACAAACCAACTAAGCGGGATTATACTGGTTCTTGTTGTTGTAGCTTTTTGTTTTTGTCTTTGAACTTTGTCATTTTTAGATCTAGCCTCAAATTTAAAAAGAAATTCAGGTTGTTTTCTATATGTTCCTATGTGCGTGGGAGCAAGGGAAGGGTCGGGGGTTGCGAAAGGAGACTTGACTTTATTTTTTGTCCCCAAAACGGGAATTTTTCTATTTTGGGGATAACTTACTCCAACCATTCCCCTATTTTTTTGGGAAAATTTCACATTAGAACAATTGAACTCCATACTTTTTAATTTTATAGCCCATATTTCAATTTACAATCAATTAACCCAAAAATAATATGCTAAGATTCAACATCCAACTCTAATAGGTTCTCAAAATCACTATTTAACTTTTAAAAAAGATTTCTCAAACTTTTAAATTAATTTTCGAATAGTAATTGTGACTCAAATATTAATTTAACAAACCAAATTTATTTGCGTGGTGAAAATTATATTTTTAACAAGCTTAAATATATGGGTTTAAATTTCGAATTTGATTTTGTGAGAAATTTGAAGTGGGTATCATTTAGACCTGTTAGAAATAGTATAAGGAGTTTGTATATAAAATTTGAAGTCATTTAATGGAGATTTGAACTGGTTTTGAACAAAAATTACAACTGAAAATCGTGAAAGAAGTTCGTCTACATACGCTTGTATAAAGGTGTATAAAAGTATATAATAGTGTATAAGGTGTGTTTATACACTCAAATACACTATTATACAAGATTATACATAATTATACAAAAAACTGACTTCGTCTTCTTCCTTGCGTTTTTTCTGAAATTTAACTCAAATCTACTCCAAATCACTTCAAATTTAAATTTTGAACTCCTTTTGATATTTTCAATTAATTGGAACGACATCCAATCCAAACAACTAACAAATTAAAAAAAAAATAACAATTTCAAAACCAAAGCTTTGAATGGTATTCAATGGTGGACTTCTACTCTTCAATTTTCTTATATTGCAAGTAGGTGACATAAGAGGATAAGCATAAAATAAACGGCCCATTGAATCATATATAGAAGATGTGAGAAGAAGAGAGAGAAAGCAATGGTTGTGAGAACAAAGAATTAACTTCATAGTTTTTAAAGCAATGGTTGTAAGAACACAAATTTTGAATTTGCAAGTATTTTCAAAATATGTACAATGTGGGCTAGGTGGGGTAAAACTTAAAAATATGGGTCATTTTTTGTTATGGTATGAAGTCATGTGTATTTTCTTGTAATTCTTTCTATATTTTTCCCCAAACTTTTTTACATTCTTCTCTCTCTTCTATATTATATTATTATCCTTCATTTCAATTTTATTTTTAATTTTCATTAAACAAATTTCATCTTTTATTTTATTAACTTATAATTTCCATAATTAAAAAAATTCCATAAAATTTTAAGTAATATAATTTGTAAGAAATTATTATAGATTAACTAATAATTCAATAAAAGTGAAATCATTAATTAAATACATATAATTTTACATAAAAATAATAAATGCGCGAAAATTAATTTATCAAAATTATACGCTAAAGTTAAGATATAATTTCATCTTTTATTTTATTAACTTATAATTTCCATAATTAAAAAAATTCCATAAAATTTTAAGTAATATAATTTGTAAGAAATTATTATAGATTAACTAATAATTCAATAAAAGTGAAATCATTAATTAAATACATATAATTTTACATAAAAATAATAAATGCGTGAAAATTAATTTATCAAAATTATACGCTAAAGTTAAGATATAATATTAATATTATAGAAATATTACATAAACATCATTAAGTGTATGTAAATAGATAAAATAAAAAATTAAATAATAAAATAATAATAAAATAGTAATTGGGGAGATGAATAGTGTACCCCCATATTTGAGGAAACACTATTCATCTTCCATTTTGGGGACAAAAATAAGGGAAGGTTGGAGGACATCCTCAAAATTGCCCCCATTATAAGGGATGGGGGCAAGGTTGGAGATGCCCTAAGGGTTTTCTAGAGATGATGTGGAAAGAGGGTGTTGTCCTTCTGTTTTGGGGGAGGGGATCCTCTCTTTTTCTTAATAGGCCTCTAGGGTTTTTAATTAAAGGGGAGGGGAAATGGTTCAATGATCTAGGTCGGGTCGCGGGCAGACCGGTTGTGGTGAGGAGTAAGTGGGTTCGGGTTGATCTTTGTGGAAGCTTGTGGAATTTTTGGGCCTCACAATTAAACTTGTCCAATTGAAGTATTAAAGAACCTATTTTGTTTTCTTTTTTTTTCTCTTAAAATTCTAAATTAAATCCTATATTAAATCTAAATTGCAAATTTAATTTTATTTATCTATATTAACAAATGCATGTAAAATTTTAAAATATTTTATTTGATTTTTATGTTTTAATTCTAAAAATTATAGAGTGACTAATTCCTAAAAAATACAAATTGAACTTAATATGGCATGAAATTAAAATTTGACAATTTTGTTTTTTATGATTTTAAGATATTAACAGGCACGAAATGCAATTAAATAAAGAAAAACTCCTAAAATTCATTAAAATTATTTTTGATCTATTTTTAGGAGTTACTTTCATTCGGGGAAAAAAATTAGGCGCTCGCGGTAAAAATGCGACGAGGAATTGTATTATGAAGGGTAATATAGTTCACGAGATTTTCGAGACATGTGATAGTTTAGGTAGGCAACCGACAAAAGTTATATATTTTAAATGGGTTTTAGCATATTAACTCTTAATTTTATAATCATCTTATGGAGAACACTTTTGGTAACATTTATCTACTCATCCTTAAAACGGTATTGTATAAGAATATTCCAATCAGATTTGCAATTACCTTTTAAATAATCTTCCTAATTAATAAAATAAATACATGACCAAATCTTTTGAGGTAATTTCTTTTCTTTAATTGTTTTGCTTTCTATAACATAAGAGTAGAGGAAATTAAAAAAAAAAAAAGAAGAACAATAAATATATTTCCTTTATTACTATGTCTTTGAAAGGTAGAGATTGTTGGTTATTCAAATTAAAAGGCTAAAAAGAAAGTGCATGTCTCAACATATTTCTCCTATATATACCATCAAAACCGTAGTAATTGAGAGAAAGCAAAAGAAATTCATAATTTAGAAGTGCATCTCCTATGCAGAAAAAATAAACTTAGGAAGTGCGTCTCATATGGGTAAAACTTTAATGACTTTTAATTAGGAAATGTGTCTCCTATGAATGAAATCTTAATTTAGGAAGTGTCTCCTATGCATGAAAATATTAATTTAGGAAGTGCGTCTCCTGTGAGTAAAAATAAACTTAGGAAGTGCGTCTCCTATGGGTAAAAATAAACTTAGGAAGTGCGTCTCCTTTGGGTAAAAATAAACTTAGGAAGTGCGTCTCCTATGGGTGAAAATTTAATGACTTTAAACTAGGAAGTGTGTCTCCTATGAATGAAGTCTTAATTTAGGAAGTATGTCTCTCCTATGCATGAAAATATTAATTTATGAAGTGCGTCTCCTATGGTTGAACTAGAATGAATTCACATTTTTGGTAAACGGACCCGGACCCGAGATCGGACGGTCCCGGAAGGTCCGTAGGAAAATATGGGACTCGAGCATGCATCCGGAGTCGAATTCTGAGGCCTAGAGACCAAGATATGGATTTTTCTGTTAAATTGTTTTTGTTGAAATTATTAAATGAAATTGATTAAAAGACTATGGTATCAGGCTATTATTTTGTTTCCGACGCCTGGCACAAGTCTTAAATATTATTTAAGTACTTCCTGCAAAGTTTGATGGCATTTGAACGTCGTTTGATGTGTTTTGAACCATGAGTTCCAAATTTGAAAGTTTATGAAGTTTAAAAGAAGAAATCATGAATTTGAGGCTTGATTCTATGAAAACGATGTTATATTGGCGATTGGATTGTACGAGCAAGTTTGTTGTATATTTTTGAGGTTGTGTGCATGTTTGGTTTGGAGCCCGAGGGCTCGGGTGAAGATTTGATAGGCCGATAGAGCAGATTTTGAAAAATAACACAGCTGGTATTTTTCCCCACCTGGTATCTTCGCAATTGCGAGAGCCCCCAGAAATAGCCTTAGTTCGCAAAAGCGAACAACACTTCGCAAATGCGAAGAGTCCTAGGAATGTTCTTGGTTCGCAAATGTGAACAACAGCTCGCAAATGCGAAGCAGCCCCCAAAAGTCTTAGGTTCGCAAATGCGACCAAAGTGTCGCAAATGCAAGTGCCACAGTTTTGATCTTAGTTCACAAATGCGAACAGAATCTCGCAAATGTGAGTCCCGCAGTCAGGACCTGCTATGTTCGCAATTGCGAACAAATGTTCGTACTTCCCATATCTGCAGCTGTGCAATCTGATACTTAAACGAATTTTAAACTTTTTTTCACCATTATTTCAAAACCCAACACACCACACACGATTCTCTAAGAGCAATATCACTCCAAATCACTGGTAAGTCAATTTTTACTTAACTCTTTCAATTCTTAACATCATTAAACAATTTTTTCCAAGAGAAATCAAAGGTTTTCATGGTTGAAATTGTTGTTTTTGGGTAGAACCTAGGTTTTTCATAAATTGCGGAATTGGACCTCGATTTGAGGTCCGATTTCAAAACAAATCATATAATTGAACTCGTGATGGAATGGGTAATCGGATTTTGGTCCGAACCCCGAGTTTCGACCACGTGGGATCGGGGGAGTTTTGGGAAATTTTGGGTTAAACTTTGATAAAACCATTTTTATGCATCCAAACCAATTTACATAGTATTTATTAAAGTAACTGAGCCAATTGTGATTAGATTCGAGCAAGTTGAAGGTTGAAATTCAAGGTAAAACGATAGTTGAAGGTTAATTGGACTTCAAGGCTTGAGGTAAGTGTTTGATCTATCCTAGCTTGAAGAAATATGATTGAATGTGCTAATTGCTATGTGATCGATTGCGGTGTATAGGCTGTGGTGACGAGCACCTATTGTCACGACCCTAGTTCACCAATCGTGAACCTTTCATGACGGCACCCAGCTTTCGCGACTAGGTAAGCCTAACACGATGCGAAATATACAATTTCATAAATAGAAGATAAGATAACAACAGAATAATGTAAATGAAATGTAATAAGTGCCGCTCGGCACATACACTTCGCCAAAACACACTAAGTAACATACTGCCAAGACCCGGAAATCCACGGGCAACACAGACTAAGAAAGAGTACAACTGTGGCTCTATACATCAAGAATGTCTATACAACGAGAATAAGGGAAATAGCTGATATCACTAATGAGAATAGAAGGGGACTCTTCGGATCCGCGGACGTAGCAGATCATACCTCGAGTCTCCTGAAGTGCTGCTAGATCACCTGAAATGTGCCTAATCTGATACCTGGATCTGCACAACAAAATTGTGCAGAAGAGTAGTATGAGTACACCACGGCGCTGTGAGCACATGATTTTTGCAACGGGCAAACAATTCCAAAATTAAAATAAATATATTTTTGAGTGCAATTGCATGCCTTGTTTGAAATTAGCTACATTTTGTGTATTTGAATAATTGGAAATTAGAAAAATCAAAAAAATTGGTTAAGTACTTACTTTGTTTGAATTAATTAGTTTTAAGAAGAAAATCATCAAAAAATAGTTTTAAATAGAGGAAAATTAGGGGAAAATAGTAGAAAAATTGCAAAAAATATTAGATAATTAGTGTAAGTAGGAAATTAAGTTTTTTTAATAATTCAAAGAAGAAAAGAAAAAATATATATAAAAGAGGGATGTTTAAATAATTAGTTATCAAAAAATAATAAAAATACATTGGGAATAATAGCATTGGGCCAAACACGACCCAATTGAATGGCCCAAACGCATTGGCCCAAGGGATCCGGTCCAACTGCTGAAACTGAGATGATCTCAGCCGTTCATTTACACCATCCAACGGTTGGGAATATTAGTGGATTTTTGTTTAATAATTAATATGAGAGAACTGATCTGGGCTGTCCGTTTAAGTTGATCCAACGATTGAAGCCTTTGGGTCTCGTTTGTAACGAGACTACGTCGTTTTACTAATGCCTTGTCTGAGCCGTTGATCTTCATCAAACCAACAGCTCAGATCTCCTTAGTTGCCTCGTCTATAAAAGGCTCTTGTCTGAAGAAGCCGATCATTTCTCAAGCTCCTCTAAACCTAGCCGCCCCCAAACCCTCCTCTCCTCTCTCCCGTTCTTCTTCTTCAAACCCTCAAGAACCCTAGCCGGCCATGGCGGCCACCACTCTCCACGGTAGTCGCCGGCCACCCTCAACCCCTCTCCTTTCCTTTTTCTTCTTCTTCTTCTCCGACTAAATACCTAGAAACCCTAGAAAACAAACCCTTCTCCAAAACTCCGGTCACCGGAATTTACCATCTGTGACCACCAAACAATGAGAAACCATTCCATATTAATGCCAATCGGACCGGCTTGGTCCAATCTACCCAATCCTACCACTCATTCCCCTCGAATATCCCTAGATCCCGTCGAATATCCAAAATAAAGTCACCGGAACCCTAACTCCGGCGACTCAAAACTCGAATCTTTCAAAGATCCGGTCTTTTACCCCCCCCCCCCCAAACACCCCTCTGCAACTAAAAGCCATAAAGGCTTCGTCTTGAAGTCTAACAAGAAAACCAGAAAAAGAAATAAAGAAAAGAAACAAAGAAAAAGAGAAAAAATAAGTCTGAAAAAGAGAGTGAAAAAGAGAGGAAAATGGAACGCTTGGGGGACAGACCCCGCTAAGCTAAGTTTCCCCCCCCCCCCCCCTTCTTTGTTTTTTGCTTGCTTCCTTCTTTGATTGTGTTTCCTGTTATGTTTTTGTCTTTTTTATGCCCTGTTAGTTTGTCATACGAATTAGGGTTTTCTTTTGTCTTAATTTTGGTTTGTTTCTCTGATTTAAAGATATGTTCTTGATATCCCTGATTCTTTTTCATCTTTTGTATCCTTCTCTGTTGGCTTTTGATATCTCTTCTATATTTCTTATCTGTTTTCGCATGTTAGTTTTAGGATTTTTCTGCTTATCTTTTGTTCCTTTTTTTTTTCTGATTCATCTTCTCTTGTTTCACATCTTGCATATTTTTGTTTGTTTCTCTATGACCATATCTATTTCTTAACCTGTTCATCTTCCATATCAATCTCTGGGTTACTTGCTGCTTTGATTCGAAAAGCCTGTTAGTGCTAGGGTTTCTCTTTGTTTTTCTTGTTTTGCCTTGTTTCCTCTATTCTATCTATCATGATTCTTTCTTCTGAATTCAAAGATCTTGTCTTTTCTTTGTCGTCTTGATTTATGGTTTCTGATTCATTTCAAAGCATGACTGTTGATCTTTGTTTTATCTCTCATCTCTTATATGTTTATTCCTTTGTTTGTATGATCAAAGTCATGTTTTACTTCTAATAAGTCAAAAGTGACTTTGATTCCATTCTTCTCTTCATTTTTGTTAAGTCATATAGTTTCTGATCTGTTTTGACTCTTATAGCATAACTTCTCTTCTATTGTCATGCATGCTATGTTAGCTTTTCATATTCATGTTAAGTCACTTTGGTATATTCTTAACCTTTGTCTATAAGTTTCACTGTTTGGTCTCCAATATCCTATCTTTAAAAGTAAACTCTGTTTGTTTTCAGTCATGCTTTAGTTGTTCTATGCTTTCATTGTATTCCCCTTTTAGCATAAGTCTAGGATTAGCCATTAGACTCTCATGTCTACTTAAGGATTACTACTCTAATAACACCCTCACAAATCTTTCACATGCATTTCAAATGTCTTTCTCCTGTCTTGTGGCATGGTAGATTCAAGGCCCTTCCTTCATTATATTCTCCATGTCCTCCTGTTCTACATGCTTCATCCTGTTTGTCATGACTTGTGTGATAAGTGGCTTGGTCTGAATGATAATATAGATCCATAGTTTTTTGTGAGCCATGCTTAAATCTTTTTCTAATTGTTTGTGGTAGTCTATGCTTCTGTGTGTACCTGTGCCATGAACCTTAATGGTTTTGAAGTTTTTCAAATGTCATATGACTTGAACTAGGAGTAATTAGGTCAGAATTGACATGGATTCATACTTTATCACATGTAGTCTAATAATATGAGTTAATGGACTGAAATTCAACCATATCAATTGTCTCCTCTGAGTTTGGGTTGATTAATCCATTTTATTTAATCATGTGTGTTTTTGTGTGCAATACATGTTGAGAATGATTAAGTATTGCTAGTTTTTGTTGATTGTGAATGTCTGATTTACTGATTGAACCTTAGGGGATTGGTTATAGCTGTTAGAGTTAGATCCCTTGAAATGGTTAGTTTTTAAATAGGCTTAAAACTGAAAATGAACAAAAATAGGCTATTATGCAATAATTGACCCAAGAGTGGTCAACTTTGCAAAGTTGATCAACTCTATAAGGTCCAAACACACTAGTCCACTTCAAAAAAGGCTACTTGTGCAAAGCTGGTTAAGCTTGCAAATGCACGCTTACCAAGTCTCATTTTGAGCCCTAAATCTCAGGTGGCTAAGTCTGCAAAGACTTTAGCACAGCCTGTGATCAGTCAAAAGGCTAGATTATGCAAAGATTGGCTAAGTCTGCAATACCAGACTTGCCCAGGCTCATTTTGAGCCCTGAACCACAAGTGGCCAAGCCTGCAAAGGCTTTGGGCCCAATTGTGTTCAGCAAATGGGTTCAATTACCCAAGCCAAGTCTCAACTTGAGACTGGCTAAGTTTTAAATAAGGAAAGTGCAATAATAAAGCAGGCTAGTCCTGCAATTAGCTTTAAAATGAATTAAATAGGGTTAATTAATTGAAAATGAAATAAAAAGAGGCTAAGTTCTAAATAGTAGAACTGGCCAGTCCTTAAATACCAATGCAAGGACTGGCCATAGGTTAAATAAGTCTAAAAATGCTGAAAACCTGACCTAGGTAGGTCGGGTAATTCAGCAGTTGCCCTAGGGGCATAAAAGGGAGCCAAAAAGGTAAATTGGTAAATAGTTTGAACCATGTGGGGTTAAGGAAGTCATTTGTACCCCTGATTTCTGCAATTTTGCAGAAGTTTAAGGGTATAGTTGTCTCCCTAAAAAGGTAAATCTGTAAAAATCTTTAACCCCCAATGTTATATTAGTAAAAGGCCCCAAAAGGGAATCTTTAGAACCTTCCAGCACATGCTGGAAGAGTTTTGGTAACAGATTTTTGGGGCCTAGGTGTAAGTTTTATACTTTTAAGAGGGGAGAAGTGGAAATGAATCCCAAACTTTCTCCCCAAGTCATCAGCCCTTCCCACACTTATAAATACTCCTAAAAAAAGTGAAGAGGGGGGTTCTGAAATTGATTATGTTCTGAAATTTATTCTGGGCTTCTTCAATTAATTCTTGGGCTGGCTTTTGAAAGAAAAGTTCAGAGATAATAGCATTAATATAGCAATAGTCTTTTCCACGCATTTGTTTTGAGTGAAAGCACTTGATATTCAACTGTTCTCGTGGTTTTCTGTTTGAGATTTGCTTGGATTCTCATTTTTGCTGTTGTTGTGGTCTTCTATTTGGCTGATATTCAAGCTTCTACTATTGCATTGCCTTGAGTCTTTGCTGTTGCTTATCTCTTAACCCCCTAGAACTTATTGGTTTACTTTGCTGATCCAGGTACATTTCCTATTCAGTTGAGGATGTAAATGCTGAAATGATGAAATGAAGTTCCATTTTTCAATTCATTTGTTATGTATTTATGATTATCCTTTTCATTAGCTTTAGTACTAGTATAGATCTGTAGCTTAAATCAATGTAACATGTATTAGTTGAAAACAAAAACAATGACAGTGTAATAGCTAGATATGGTAGTAGTAGTATAGTCATAAATGGCAAGTCACCTAGTTAAAGGTAGGTAAAACCTTAAAATGAGTTAATTAGCTGTAGTTTAAATTGTTAACAACACCATCACAATCAGAATACAAGTCGTGCTCATGTAGTTAATCACGTCAGCGAAACAGTATATTGGTATAAATAAGTTCGAAGAGGATAAGAACCGTTAAAAGGAATAATGAGTCACTTATAACTGGGTCTACAATACTGGATAAGCCAAAGCCATAATAGAATCATTAACGTAACTGTGTATATATCATTGGATCACCTAGCATTAGACAATCAATTGTCGTTAGTAAGTAATTAAACTGTTTGAATCATGCTTCATATAGCTAAACCATTTGGTCTTAGTTGTTTTGTCAAATATCTTTCAATTTTAGTATAGATCAGCATTTAAGAAAGAGTAGAAGTAGTCGGATTTCATATGCATCATGTTGTTTTAGTCTAAGGTTAACATGAATCATATTGTACAGTGATTTTCATTTCTTGATAAATAAATAAAAGTGATTTGGTTTTGTTCCTAAATCTGAGTGCCTGTTTCTATTATGAATTCTGCATGTCACTTTTTGTTATTGTTACCTCAATTCGGTTTGGGACCAATATGTAGCGTGGGCCTGAATTATCACACGGAGTCGAATGGGCCATTGAACAGAAGCCAAAAACGGCTTGGGTCTCTAAGACCTAGGCAGAACCAGTGCCTAATAAGTGAGAAACAAGATCCCAGGCCCGATGAAGAAAGAAAATAAAAAGGGCCTGGACTTAGTACTTTAGTACCACATACGGCTAAGGAAAAAACATATATAGAAAATATAGTTAGATAAATAGGATTGGACTTTTAACAAATAATTGGGACGAGCCTCCCACGATATTAAACAAGCGGGGCCCCCTTTAGTAACAAGATAATATAATTAGATTCGGGAAGACTAATAGTAAATTCCATAGTCTTACCCAAAATAATTCAAAGCCGATAGACCATTTAGGGCACGACTTAATACACTTTCCTATGAACGAGTGTGCGCCTGGTGCAACTCAAATATTAAATCCCGGCAAAGCTGAAATATACCAAAAGTCACAGGCATACTGGTTGCGGTGTGACTCGAGGTGTGTTTTCGCGATGTCGCAATTCTATAAAAATATTAAAGTAAAAGCACATATATGTTGTTAAAATCTGTAATGAGTCAAACAAGAGTCAAGAACGACGATTGAGCGACCGTGCTAAAATCACGGAACCCGGGAATGCCTAACACCTTCTCCCGGGTTAACAGAGTTCCTTATCCAGATCTTTGTTTTGCGGACATTAATAAAAGAGTCAAATTCCTCGGATTCGGGATTAACCGGTGACTTGGGATACCATTATCTTCTCAAGTGGTGACTCTGATAATTCAAAACAAAATCCCGAACCGATTGTCCTTTAAGTGGAAAAACTCCTTCCTCTATGCTATTATATCCGTCTCGGGTACTTGAACATCGAGGTATACCCTACTAGCACACATATTTTTGTGTCCTTTCGGGGGGTAGTAAAAAGGGAGGTGTGACAGCTCTAGCGACTCTGCTGGGGAATCCAACCCCGAACTTCGGTTTCAGGGGTTAAGAACTCGAGCTCCTTAGAATTGCCGTTCTTGATATTATTTGATTTCGCTATATGATTTAAACAACATGCTATGTGCTTTATCGCTTTGATACTATGTGGATTTTATAAAAATTGTGCCGAAAACCCTTCTCTTCTTCACCCTCAGGGATGTGCTTACTGGTTGAGACTCCCCTTTCTGTTAAGTCACCCAAAAATTAAGAAACAGAGGCCGGATAAGTTACAAAGCCGATTGACTCCGCGAGTCACCGGTACGTAGCCCCTTCCTCGATTCGAGTTGTCCGCTCGGGTACACGGTCTAGCATTCTATGAAATATAAGATGTTGAACATAGGTCTAGGACGATTATCTGCATCATATCTGACTTAGGGGACTCAACACAGGGGTTGGGTCCGTCTAGGACAAGTGACCCGGTATTTGAAAAAGACCGAGCATATTATGTGTTGCATTTTTATTGTCCTTGATCGTTATGCGGACCGGCGAAATTCCCGAGGATAGAAAATTGTTGAAAAGAAAAAAAAAAAGAGAAATAATAGTTAGTGAAAATGGGTATCCGGAAAATCCGAAAATTGGAAAAAATTGGTTTTGAAATAATTGGTCAACTAATCTGACCGATCTACGCAGGTTTGATTCTCGCCATTAGGTGGGATACGTAGGCAACCCTCATCGGTTCCAACCACCCCTTTTAAAAAATTAAAAAAAAATGTCTAGTTTTAGTTTTCAATAAATCAAAGTGACGCTGTTTTTGAAAATAGCCGAATGTTCCGAAAGGACGCCAGAAGTCTGTTTTTGCAAAAATAGCCACTTTGAATCATCGTAAATAATTTTTGGGTACAACCTCGAAATATTCCCTCGCGGAAATGTTGAAAGGTCGTAGACGCAAAATCAAGTTTTGGGTTACCACCCTTTTCAAAAAAAAAATCAATAAAAAAATGTGTGTGTTTAATTTTTTCAATAAAATCAAAGTGATGCCGTTTTGGAAAATAGCTGAATGTTCCGAAAGGACGCCGGAAGGCTGTTTTTGCAAAAATAGCCACTTTGAATCATTTTTTTAATTTTGCGGGCACAGCCTTGAAATATTCCTTATGGGAAATGTTGAAAAGCCGTATTCGCAAAATCAAGTTCGGGTTAACACCCCGTTTGCAAAAATAACAAAAAAAAATGTCAAATTTTTGATTTTGTTATAAATAAGTCGGGTGATGCTATTCTTGTTTAAAATAAGCCAAATGTCCTTCAAAAGGACGCTGGAAGGCTGTTTTTGCAAGAATAGCCATTTTGAATCATTTTAAAATTTTGGACACAGCTTTGAAATATTCCCTCGCTGAAATGTCAAAAGGTTGTATCCGCAAAATTAAGTTTGAGTCATCGCTCAACTTTTCAAAAAATATCCACTTTATCAAATAAGCCATTACACGGTCGGAATTTTGCTGAAATAGCCATATTTTTGCATTCCTCAGTCTTGTGTTGGCCTGTGTTGGTGCTGAACGATGCCCCATAGGCCCAGGATAAAAATTTTGAATTTGTATCTTCTTAAATAAAATTTTGCAAGAAGAGCCACTTTGTCTAAATAAGCCATTATATGGCCAATTTATGAAAAATAGTCTTGTGTTGGTTTATGGAGATGCCGAACGATGCCCCATGAGCCGCATGATGATGAAATTTTCAAGTTTATTTTTCTTAAACAAAATTTTGCAAATAAGCCATTACATGGCCAATTTTATAAAAATAGTCATTAAAAATATTCTTATTCTTGTAGAAATCTCTGGCATAATATGTGAAAGTTTTTCATCAGAGTTTGTACTTAGAGTTGGCTTTTACAATTTTTTCAAAAAAAAGGAAAAAAAATCAAATCAAATAAACATCTCTTCATTTCTTGCATTAATTTGCAAGAACTACGCTCGGTCTGATTCATGCGGGGTCATGATACGTAGGCAATCCACATAGGATTCAACCATTTCAATAACCAAAAAGAAAAAAAAATGAAAAAAACTACAAAATAAAAAAAAGGAAGAAAAAAAAACCACAAAAAGGGAAAAAGAAAAGAAAAAAAAAGAGAAATCAATAAGTGGAATACCTTAGTGCTCACATGGTGGCTTCGTTTTGTTGTGTCCGTTTTCAGAAAGGTGGCTGGTTGTGGTTCTAAAAATAACTCTTCCCTATAACACAAAGTCAGAGGACAATGGCAGAGAATCTCAAGACTGAATGGGTTGGTACCGGTACCCGACAACAGCTGGTTGAACAGAACCACGGGTTAGTAGAAGAAGTCAAAATATTGAGACAACACGTGGCTGAAATGTATCGGGCGTGGATGGATGGAAAAGCACCACCCCCGCCACCACCTAGCTTCATAGACTCTGTCCTTACACGTACACTAAACCCGATGCCAAATATACCCGCTTATCACAGCTTTTCCAGCCAGTCGAGTAGCTCAATTACTCGTCCCCCAGCTATGCTTTCCCAACACTACTCCCGTCCCCAACACCACTACTCTCCCCGGGGCACCCAAAATCGTACTTCACCTTCCAGGTACCCAGTTCCACAAAAAGCCTACCAACCCCCACAAACACGCCGGAAACCCCCTGGGTCAGGTTTCAGGCCAAATAAGGCGTTTAGGAAGGAGAGGTTGCTGAAGAGAGAAAAGGCTCTCACCCCTATCGGTGGATCTTATGCGAGTCTGTTCGAAAGGTTAAATCATGTTGGCTTGATTAAGCCGCTCACCGGATATACTCCAAATCCTCTTGCAAGAAGCTTCGATCCTACTCACGATGTGCATACCACTCCAATGCTCTGGGGCATGATGTTGAAAGTTGTTTGAA
The DNA here is from genome assembly GCA_032618575.1 of Nicotiana noctiflora. Classification (NCBI taxonomy): domain Eukaryota; kingdom Viridiplantae; phylum Streptophyta; class Magnoliopsida; order Solanales; family Solanaceae; genus Nicotiana; species Nicotiana noctiflora. The sequence goes on from JASVEL010010335.1 coordinate 108,186, forward strand.
TTTGAAAAGGGAGATAGAAAGAATGATTCAGGCAGGAATGATTGCGGTCCAAGACACTGGCATCCTGAACATTACACAGAATCCTTTATTTGCACATGACAGAACACATTTTGTGGGGATAATGCCCGGTGACGTGGGTGAGGAAAATCTTCTTTGGAAATCGTCAATTGAAGTTGAAGATATTGAAACAGAAAGCAATCTTGGCGACATTAATGCAGAATACAGTGGCTAAGATGCCATACTTGTCAATTGGGAAGGTGCTCCACCTCTCGGAGTTTTGGTGGTTCATTTTGGTGCCATCTTTGTTGCCCGGGTTATTTTAGGGTAGTAATCCGGACGTTGTCTTGATAGTCAAAACCCTTCTATCTTTCCACTTTGTTTTGTTTTTTTAGTGCTATCTAGGTTTGAAATTCTAGTCTAGTCTGTTTGTTTTGTTGTTCGTCTTGTTATTTATACCCGTCAGTTTAATACAACTCTCCGTTTCCCGTCATTTCTAGTCATCCCATTTCTAATCACTTTACAATACTTCTTATACTGATTTTAGCAACATTGACATGCACATAATTCTCGGCCGTATTTTGAAAGTCAATTTAGCAATAAAACAATGTAGAAGATGTAATGACACTCGGAAGAAATAAAAACATATTGAAGCCGGAACCAAGTGAATACTGGGGAAAGCGTAACATAAAGAAATGCCTTGGAAATGCATCGTCGGTTTAAAGCCAAAGGCAAAAGTACCCCAAAGCTAAAGGAACCATTCGTGGTATCGAGATTGTTGCCCAATGGCACTGAGAATCGTCAAGGCAAATATGTGAATCAATCAAAGGTGTTTAGCTGTATAGTTTGTACTTGGTAGGTTTTGAAGGTTGGAATGACGAAGGCATTTTATTCGGCTATCCAAACACTTTATCCATCGTTATCCCTTTGAGCCTTGTTATATTTTCTTCCATATCCCTCTTTCGAAATCAACAACAAATTGAGAATTGAGTGGGGAAATCAAATGGACAAACAAATAAAGAAAAAGAAAAAAAAAAGAGAAAAGAAAAAGAAAGAAAAAGAAAAGAAAAAAGAAGAAAAGAAAGAAAAATTCAAAAGAAATCAGGAGAAATCAAATCGCAACAAGGAAGCGATCTTATTTCTGAACTACGTCGGACTTGATCCCGAAAGGGTACGTAGGCAGCCTCACTAAGGTTCAGTCACAATAAAGGAAAAATCCAAAAAATCCCCCAAGAAGGAAACTGGGGCATGAATTATGGTTGAATAAATAAGATTCCGAAAGTTGTAATTTTAACCCAAGATGAAATATTTTTGGGCCTTTATATCCTTTTTTTTATATATCCCATCCAAAAGCCTGCATTACGGTCCAAAGGAAGACCTTCCGATCAATCTTCGAGAAATGCCAAGTCAAACGAACAAAGGTGAATCGCATCGGGGGGCAACACTCCAGTCCGAACAAAGGGGAATGAAAAGATGCTGAGAACACCATGGGACTCCAAGATGAGAGAAATTATAATGAGAGAGTCTTATCGGTGAAAACCCTCACGGGCACCGTAAGGCGACAACGAGTCAAGAGAAAGAAAATAAAATGAGAGAGGCTTGATGGTGAAAACCCTTTGGGCACTACAAGTCGACTAAGGAGTTGAATCAGATCAAGGAAATGAAATCTTGAACACCGGTTTCACGGCAGAAATTACAACAGGAGTTGAACATCAGATTCACTATACAGAGAAGGCTGAAAGTGCATGTCAAGGTCGCTAGAGACGGTATTCACATCAGATAGGTCATTCTTCTGTAGGTTTCTTGTTAGGAATTGTATTTTCTTTTTATTCGTCACACTTTGTTTTACTCTCCCTCTCATTGAGTCTGTCGGGTCATAATAAAAAAAATATTTCAAAATTTGCCACCAAGCTTTCCAATTGCACAAGGTGGGATTTGCCAACACGACGATTGTCGTAAGTCAGGAAAACACAGGGCCGGTGCTTTAAGCCAAAAAAGAGCAATATGTGCAATGAAGTGGGCAAAAATTAAAAATGTTTGGGGTTCATGCGAGATACAAAGGTCGGCAAAGTGCCACTTGGGAAAATATAACAAATGGAAATATGGGAGTGTATTCTGACAAAAGAAAGAGCCAGTCAAGAAACACCCAAGGTTGTCAAATAAAGTCATCAAAGGAATCATAGACTTCAAGATTGGATTTTGCGGGATCCGTCAAGAAAGGAACAACATACACGCCGTAAGGAAGGCGGGTTTTAGAATAAAGAAGAAGTAAAAAAGAGTAATCGGTGAACGGGCCAAGCATTCATGTGGAAAGCAAGTTCAAGGCCACAACCAATCACCACATTTTTAAACTAACAGATTTTTCTTTGCTTCGAAATAGGGTGAAAAGATATTATCAAACTGGGGCATATATGTTATTGGACCGATAGAGCCAGCAGCTTCCAATGGGCATAGGCTCATTTTGGTTGCGATTGGTTACTTTACCACATTGGGCCGAGGCAAAGGGCAAATTTGCGCCAAACTGGCAAGGAGCATTTGTGGTATCACGGGTGTTGTCCAATGGGGTATTATATTTCGCAGATGTTGAAGGAAAATGCGTAGAGACTGCTATCAATTCAGATGCGGTCAAAAGATACTATGTATGACTCCTTTTCAATTGTATGATTGTATTTTGTTGTGATTTTGAAATTGAAATGACGAAGGCGTTTTATTCTCTATCCAAACACTTTATCCATTGACACCCCTTTGAGCCATGATTAATATATTCTTTCATACCCCTCTCTCGGAATCGCTTATAGCGCAATAAGGAAAGTGAAGATTGAAATTGACGAAATGAAAAATGAATGAAAATTGAAAAAAAAAAGAAAAAAAATGAAAAAATGAAAAAAAAAGAGAAAAAGAAAAAGACAAAGAAATCGGGAAAAGTCAAAAGAAATTCATTAACTGATGACGTTTAATGAACTACGTCTGACTTGATCCCAAAAGGGTACGTAGGCAGGCTCGCTGAGGTTCAATCACGACAAAGAAAAATCCAAAAATTCCCCACATATTGAAACAGGGGCAGAAGTTATGTTTGAATAATTCCGAGAGTTGTAAATATTTTCGAACCCTCGTAAATTTTTGAGCCTTTATACCTTTCTTTCTCTAACCCATCCAAAAGCCACGTTACGGTCCAAAGAAAGACCTTCTGATCATTTCCAAAATGATAACAGATACAATGAAGGAAGAGCAAGACATTAGACAACACCAGTGGTATAGAAAACAAAAGACAAAAGGAAAAATGAAAAATGAAAAAAAAAATGAGAGAGTCTCATCAGTGAAAACCTTAACCGGCACTCTGAGGCGATTGTGAGTTTGAGAGAAATAAAATGAGAGATTCTTGCCAGTGAAAACCTTTAACGACACTGCAGGGCGATTGTGAGGTTGAGAGAGAATAAATGAGAGAGTCCTATTGGTGAAAACGTTTCGAGGCACCGTAGGGCGATCGTAAGGATTACCATGAAAAGAGAAAAGGCAACAAAAAATAGTATCGGTTTGGGTTGAAAATAATTCGGAGTCAGAATAATGATTGGAACGAACTGGGTCGGAGTTTAAATACATGGCATGGTCAGCGGAATCAGCCAACAAACGCCCAGATAAGTTCTTTCATCTCTCCAAAACACCCTCACCCTCTTTCATTTTTCTGCATTTCATTGTCTACCTTTTTGAGAGCTAACTACCAGCTCCCGATAATAAAGAGCTGAAACAACACTGGATCAGAAGGAAAAGAAGAGTTGGGGAGAAAATAAAGAAGTTTGGCAAACATGGCCAAAGGAAAAGAAAACAAAAACAAAAAGGGAAAAAGTAAGAAAATACAAAAAGAGTTCGCAAGAGATAGGCATCTGAAAAGCCACACAACGGGAGAAAAAGCAAAAAAGAGGAAAACAATAAGAGGCAGGGACGACAGATGCCAGTTGCCAGCAGTTTATATCTAATAAATTTTGTTTCATGATTCATACAGGAACAAATTGTCATTAATCACTTTAAAGTGAATGTGACCAATGTGGAAAAATAGAAAAACACAAAAAGAGAAAGTTTGACAATAAGTGGAGAAATTCACAGGTGGAAGACAATCAGTCAAAGAAAAATACCAAAAAAAAACAAGAGGAAGGTAGCATCTTTAAGATCTATTCCCCGGTTATCAAACTGAGGGAATACTTTTCTGCACTGCATTTCATGCATTTTCAATTTTTGTCGAGGCGCCCACCTATCTAACGAGGGAATACTTTTCTGCACTGCATTTCATGCATTTTCAATTTCTGTCCAGGCGCCCACCTATCTAACGAGGGAATACTTTTTTGCACTGCATTTCATGCATTTTTAATTTCTGTCCAGGCGCCCACCTATCTAACGAGGGAATACTTTTCTGCACTGCATTTCATGCATTTTCAATTTCTGTCCATGCGCCCACCTATCTAACGAGGGAATACTTTTCTGCACTGCATTTCATGCATTTTCAATTTCTGTCCAGGCGCCCACCTATCTAACGAGGGAATACTTTTCTGCACTGCATTTCATGCATTTTTAATTTCTGTCCAGGCGCCCACCTATCTAACGAGGGAATACTTTTCTGCACTGCATTTCATGCATTTTTAATTTTTGTCCAGGCGCCCACCTATCTAACGAGGGAATACTTTTCTCACTGCATTTCATGCATTTTTTATTTCTGTCCAGGCACTCACCTATCTAACGAGGGTATACATTTCTGCATATTTACTTCCTGCAATTTTTTGTTTATGTTAGCTAAAAGCCCACACTGGGGCAGAAGAAAAAGTTTGTTGTTTTTGTTTTGTTTTGAGCATGCTTCAACTCGAGGACAAGAAGTATCACGGAATATCAAAAAAAAAAAAGAGAAGGAAGCAAAAAAAGGAAATCAACAAAAAAGAGAGGCGGTATCACAGAAAATCAAGAAAAAGAGACAGAGAAGCAAACAAAAGCTAGGATAGGAACAATTATAATTGTAGGATCATAGTTTAAGAATAGCTTCTTCATTTTACATTTCCCCCCGCTGTAATAAGGAGTAAGTAGGCAAGTCTCAACAGTGTCAATGCAACAGTGAGTCTGGTAGTTTTTAACTTCCAGACCTTCCCGGACTACACTTACCTGATTCCTGTTTAGCCCAAGATATTTAGGCAACCTCTAAAGTAGGGTGCGGTCAAAAGGTTTTCCAAAAATGCTTTCACGGAATGTTCCAATGTGCAAAAATCTCTCATTACTTCTCACTTGTCTTTGCACTGAAACTCTTCGTGTTCCCGAGCAAAGAGGGGCAGCTGTGAGCACATGATTTTTGCAACGGGCAAACAATTCCAAAATTAAAATAAATATATTTTTGAGTGCAATTGCATGCCTTGTTTGAAATTATCTACATTTTGTGTGTTTGAATAATTGGAAATTAGAAAAATCAAAAAAATAGGTTAAGTACTTACTTTGTTTGAATTAATTAGTTTTAATAAGAAAATCATCAAAAAATAGTTTTAAATAGTGGAAAATTAGGGAAAAATAGTAGAAAAATTGCAAAAAATATTAGATAATTAGTGTAAGTAGGAAATTAAGTTTTTTTAATAATTCAAAGAAGAAAAGAAAAAATATATATAAAAGAGGGATGTTTAAATAATTAGTTATCAAAAAATAATAAAAATACATTGGGAATAATAGCATTGGGCCAAACACGACCCAATTGAATGGCCCAAACGCATTGGCCAAGGGATCCGGTCCAACTGCTGAAACTGAGATGATCTCAGCCGTTCATTTGCACCATCCAACGGTTGGGAATATTAGTGGATTTTTGTTTAATAATTAATATGAGAGAACTGCTCTGGGCCGTCCGTTTAAGTTGATCCAACGATTGAAGCCTTTGGGTCTCGTTTGTAACGAGACTACGTCGTTTTAGTAACGCCTTGTCTGAGCCGTTGATCTTCATCAAACCAACGGCTCAGATCTCCTTAGTTGCCTCGTCTATAAAAGGCTCTTGTCTGAACAAGCCAATCATTTCTCAAGCTCCCCTAAACCTAGCCGCCCCCAAACCCTCCTCTCCTCTCTCCCGTTCTTCTTCTTCAAACCCTCAAGAACCCTAGCCGGCCATGGCGGCCACCACTCTCCACGGTGGTCGCCGGCCACCCTCAACCCCTCTCCTTTCCTTTTTCTTCTTCTTCTCTGACTAAATACCTAGAAACCCTAGAAAACAAACCCTTCTCCAAAACTCCGGTCACCGGAATTTACCACCGGTGACCACCAAACAATGAGAAACCATTCCAAACCAATGCCAATCGGACCTGCCTTGGTCCGATCTACCCAACCCTACCACTCATTCCCCTCGAATATCCCTAGATCTCGTCGAATATCCAAAACAAAGTCGCCGGAACCCTAACTTCGGCGACTCAAAACTCGAATCTTTCAAAGATCCGGTCTTTTACCCCCCCAAACACCCCTCTGCAACTAAAATCCATAAAGGCTTCATCTTGAAGTCTAACAAGAAAACCAAAAAAAGAAATAAAGAAAAGAAATAAAGAAAAAGAGAAAAAGAAGTCTGAAAAAGAGAGTGAAAAATAGAGGAAAATGGAAAGCTTAGGGGACAGACCCCGCTAAGCTAAGTTCCCCCCACCCCCTTTCTTTGTTTTTTGCTTGCTTTCTTCTTTGATTGTGTTTCCTGTTATGTTTTTGTCTTTGTTATGCCCTGTTAGTTTGTCATACGAATTAGGATTTTCTTTTGTCTTAATTTTGATTTGTTTCTCTGATTTAAAGATATGTTCTTGATATCCCTGATTCTTTTTCATCTTTTGTTTCCTTCTCTGTTGGCTTTTGATATCTCTTCTATATTTCTTATCCGTTTTCGCATGTTAGTTTTAGGATTTTTCTGCTTATCTTTTGTTTCTTTTCGTTTTTTGATTCATCTTCTCTTGTTTCACATCTTGCATATTCTTGTTTGTTTCTCTGTGACCACATCTATTTCTTAACCTGTTCATCTTCCATATCAATCTCTGGGTTACTTGCTGCTTTGATTCGAAAAGCCTGTTAGTGCTAGTGTTTCTCTTTGTTTTTCTTGTTTTGACTTGTTTCCTCTATTCTATCTATCATGATTCTTTCTTCTGAATTCAAAGATCTTGTCTTTACTTTGTCGTCTTGATTTATGGTTTCTGATTCATTTCAAAGCATGACTGTTGTTCTTTGTTTTATCTGTCATCTCTTATATGTTTATTCCTTTGTTTGTATGATCAAAGTCATGTTTTACTTCTAATAAGTCAAAAGTGACTTTGATTCCCTTCTTCTCTTCATTTTTGTTAAGTCATATAGTTTCTGATCTGTTTTGACTCTTATAGCATAACTTCTCTTCTATTGTCATGCATGCTCTGTTAGATTTTCATATTCATGTTAAGTCACTTTGGTATATTCTTAACCTTTGTCTATAAGTTTCCATGTTTGGTCTCCAATATCCCATCTTTAAAAGTAAATATCTCTGTTTGTTTTCAGTCATGCTTTAGTTGTTCTATGCTTTCATTGTTTTCCCCTTTTAGCATAATTCTAGGATTAGCCATTAGACTCTCATGTCTACTTAAGGATTACTACTCTAATAACACCCTCACAAATCTTTCACATGCATTTCAAATGTCTTTCTCCTGTATTGTGGCATGGTAGATTCAAGGACCTTCCTTCATTATATTCTCCATGTCCTCCTGTTCTACATGATTCATCCTGTTTGTCATGACTTGTGTGAAAAGTGGCTTGGTCTGACTAATAATATAGATCCATAGTTTTTTGTGAGCCATGCTTAAATCTTTCTCTGATTGTTTGTGGTAGTCTATGCTTCTGTGTGTACATGTGCCATGAACCTTAATGGTTTTGAAGTTTTTCAAATGTCATATGACTTGAACTAGGAGTAATTAGGTCAGAATTGACATGGATTCATACTTTATCACATGTAGTCTAATAATATGAGTTAATGGACTGAAATTCAACCATATCAATTGTCTCCTCTGAGTTTGGGTTGATTAATCCATTTTATTTGATCATGTGTGTTTCTGTGTGCAATACATGTTGAGAATGATTAAGTTTTGCTAGTTTTTGTTGATTGTGAATGTCTGATTAACTGATTGAACCTTAGGGGATTGGTTATAGCTGTTAGAGTTAGATCCCTTGAAATGGTTAGTTTTTAAATAGGCTTAAAACTGAAAATGAACAAAAATAGGCTATTAGGCAATAATTGACCCAAGAGTGGTCAACTTTGCAAAGTTGATCAACTCTATAAGGTCCAAACACACTAGTCCACTTCAAAAAGGGCTAGTTGTGCAAAGCTGGTTAAGCTTGCAAATGCAGGCTTACCAAGGATCATTTTGAGCCCTGAATCTCAGGTGGCTAAGTCTGCAAAGACTTTAGCACAGCCTATGATCAGTCAAAAGGCTAGATTATGCAAAGATTGGCTAAGTCTGCAATACCAGACTTGCCCAGGCTCATTTTGAGCCCTGAACCACAAGTGGCCAAGCCTGCAAAGGCTTTGGGCCCAATTGTGTTCAGCAAATGGGTTTAATTATACAAGCCAAGTCTCAACTTGAGACTGGCTAAAATTTAAATAGGGAAAGTGCAATAATAACGCAGGCTAGTCCTGCAATTAGCTTTAAAATGAATTAAATAGGGTTAATTAATTGAAAATGAAATAAAAAGAGGCTAAGTTCTAAATAGTAGAACTGGCCAGTCCTTAAATACCAATGCAAGGACTGGCCATAGGTTAAATAAGTCCAAAATGCTGAAAACCAGACCTAAGTAGGTCGGGTAATTCAGGAGTGTCCCTAGGGGCATAAAAGGAAGCCAAAAGGTAAATAGGTAAATAGTTTGAACCATGTGGGGTTAAGGGAGTCATTTGTACCCCTGATTTCTGAAATTTTGCAGAAGTTTAAGGGTATAATGGTCTCCCTAAATAGGCAAATCAGTAAAAATCTTTAACCCCCAAGGTTATATTAGTAAAAGGCCCCAAAAGGGAATCCCTAGAACCTTCCAGCACATGCTCGAAGGGTTTTGGTAACAGATTTTTGGGGCCTAAGTGTAAGTTTTATACTTTTAAGAGGGGAGAAGTGGAATTGAATCCCAAACTTTCTCCCCAAATCATCATCCCTTCCCACACTTATAAATACTCCTAAAAAAGAGTGAAAATGGGGGTTCTGAAATTGATTATGTTCTGAAATTTATTCTGGGCTTCTTCATTTAATTCTTGGGCTGGCTTTTGAAAGAAAAGTTAAGAGATAATAGCACTAATATAGCAATAGTCTTTTCCAGACATTTTTTTGAGTGAAAGCACTTGATATTCAACTGTTCTCGTGGTTTTCTGTTTGAGATTTGCTTGGATTCTCATTGTTGCTGTTGTTGTGGTCTTCTATTTGGCTGATATTCAAGCTTCTACTATTGCATTGCCTTGAGTCTTTGTTGTTGCTTATCTCTTAACCCCTAGAACTTATTGGTTTACTTTGCTGATCCAGGTACATTTCCTATTCAGTTGAAGATGTAAATGCTGAAATGATGAAATGAAGTTCCATTTTTCAATTCATTTGTTATGTATTTATGATTATCCTTTTCATTAGCTTTAGTACTAATGTAGATCTGTAGCTTAAATCAGTGTAACATGTATTAGTTGAAAACAAAAACAATGACAGTGTAATAGCTAGATATGGTAGTAGTAGTATAGTCATAAATGGCAAGTCACCTAGTTAAAGGTAGGTAAAATCTTAAAATGAGTTAATTAGCTGTAGTTTAAATTGTTAACAGCATCATCACAATCAGAATACAAGTCGTGCTCATGTATTTAATCACGTCTGCGAAACAGTATATTGGTATAAATAAATTCGAAGAGGATAAGAACAGTTAAAAGGAATAATGAGTCACTTATAACTGGGTCTACAATACTGGATAAGCCAAAGCCATATTAGAATCATTAACGTAACTGTGTATATATCATTGGATCACCTAGCATTAGACAATCAATTGTCGTTAGTAAGTAATTAAACTGTTTGAATCATGCTTCATATAGCTAAACCATTTGCTCTTAGTTGTTTTGTCAAATATCTTTCAATTTTAGTATAGATCAGCATTTAAGAAAGAGTAGAAGTAGTCGGATTTCATATGCATCAAGTTGTTTTAGTCTAAGGTTAACATGAATCATATTGTACAGTGATTTTCATTTCCTGATAAATAAATAAAAGTAATTTGGTTTTGTTCCTAATTCTGAGTGCCTGTTTCTATTATGAATTCTGCATGTCATTTTTTGTTATTGTTACATCAATTCGGTTTGGGCCCAATATGTAGCATGGGCCTGAATTATCACACGGAGTCGAATGGGCTATTGAACAGAAGCCCAAATACGACTTGGTCTCTAAGACCTAGGCAGAACCAGTGCCTAATAAGTGAGAAACAAGATCTCAGGCCCGATGAAGAAAGAAAATAAAAAGGGCCTGGACTTAGTACTTTAGTACCACATACGGCTAAGGAAAAAACATATATAGAAAATATAGTTAGATAAATAGGATTGGACTTTTAACAAATAATTGGGACGAGCCTCGCACGATATTAAACAAGCGGGGCCCCCTTTAGTAACAAGATAACATAATTAGATTCGGGAAGACTAATAGTAAATTCCATAGTCTTACCCAAAATAATTCAAAGCCGATAGACCATTTAGGGCACGACTTAATACACTTTCCTATGAACGAGTGTGCGCCTGGTGCAACTCAAATCTTAAATTCCGGCAAAGCTGAAATATACCAAAAGTCACAGGCGTACTGGTTGCGGTGTGACTCGAGGTGTGTTTTCGCGATGTCGCAATTCTATAAAAATATTAAAGTAAAAGCACATATATGTTGTTAAAAACTGTAATAAGTCAAACAAGAGTCAAGAACGACGATTGAGCGATCGTGCTAAAACCACGGAACCCGGGAATGCCTAACACCTTCTCCCGGGTTAACAGAGTTCCTTATCCAGAACTTTGTTTCGCGGACATTAATAAAAGAGTCAAATTCCTCGGATTCGGGATTAACCGGTGACTTGGGACACCATTATTTTCTCAAGTGGCGACTCTGATAATTCGAAACAAAATCCCGAACCGATTGTCATTTAAATGGAAAAACTCCTTCCTCTATGCTATTATATCCGTCTCGGGTACTTGAACATCGAGGTATACCCTACTAGCGCACATATTTTTGTGTCCTTTCGGGGGGTAGTAAAAAGGGAGGTGTGACAGGCGGTACTCAGTAAGTGCCAAGCCTAACCTCGATAGAGTAGTGACGAGGAATGTCAGTTCCCTACCAAGAGACAACGACATAATGATAATAATAATATCGAGCAGTTTAAATAAGAATGAGACTGAAATAACAACAATATCGTAAATACTGCAACCGTCTACAATTTAAGCTAACAAAGAGTAACCAACACAACATAAATCCAAATCAACAAGTCCAGGATCTCCGGGAATTGAACCCGCAGTCCCTCTCTATATTCAAAAACTCAGGATCTCCGGGAAATGAACCCGCAGTCCCTACATCAGTATTTCTGGGTCTCCGGGAATCGAACCTGCAGCCCTCGGATCTCCGGGATTGAACCCGCAGTCCGTATCTCAATATCTCAGGATCTCCAGGAATCGAACCCGCAGTCTGTGTCTCAATAGCTCAGGATCTCTGGGAATTGAACCCGCAGTATGTATCTCAATAAACTCCGGGTCTCCGGGAATCGAACCCGCAGCCCTTGGATCTCCGGGAATTGAACCCGCAGTTCACAAACACAAACATAATTAATAAGAGGAAAAGCACAAAGAAATATGTAACAAATAACTACAATTTACACCAAAACCAGCATCAACAAGTTTCTGGAAGTTCAAGTAAGACAAGTAGGCACTTAGATAGATAATCCTATCTAACCATGCTTTTCTAACGAATATCAGGTAAAAGTTACAATTTAATCAATTAAATAACAAGAATATCACGATTTGAACAATTCAAGTAAGGTGGTTTCCAACAATCTGCGCATGTACACGCCTGTCACCTCGCGTACAAGTCATTTAAGACAACACATAATATCCTAGGGGAGAAGGTTCCCCCACGCAAGGTTAGACAAGTCACTTACCTCGAACCAGTTCAAAACCGCTAAGAAACAATGCCCTTGCCATGAGTAGCCGACTTCGAGTGGCCCAAATCTTTTATTGATGAACAAAGCTGAAAATTGCAAGTCAATCGGGCTAAACAATGCAATAATCTTTGGATCGAAACACCGAAATTATAAACCGAAATCTCGATCGGCAATAGGCAAACGGATCGCTTGACTGGTGGTAACCATGCTTAATTCACACACGCGCCACCACAAAAACCCTGTAGAGAGGCTTCAAATACACGAAATTGCTAAAGAATTGCGGCAACCTTCCCACATCTGTAACAGTAGTTCGGAGTTGACCATAGTGTAACTCTCTGATCATTAAACATCCATTTAATACCATTCCTTACTAACTAATGTGCACGTCATATGTAGTCTATGGGAAACCTTTTGCTTTCAATCAATAGTTCAAGAATCTAAGATAGAGATGATGATGTTGGTATTTCACCATATGTAAATTCAAGCAAAGGCGTCAGAGATTAGTTCCGGACAGGTTTCTTTTTTTATTTTTTGTTATTCTTTTTGCGGCTGATCTCTTTAAGGTCCAGCTCTCAGAACCGGAAACTTAGGTAGGTTTTTATAATTGGTTGTTTTATACGAAGGTGGAAAGGAATGATGACGATTTGATTAAAAGGAAATAGATGGCTAGGATAAAATCTTGCACTTAAATGGGCTAATAAGTTGGGAAGAATAAGCTACGGACCTCCAAATTACATTCCTAATACGCTCCCAACCCTAAAATCACCTAATGGAGCTAATAAAACCATCAGATTTTTATTCCTTGGTCGTCTTCCCACTGTTCCGAATACGGATCATTTTTTAACTCTTAAGCTCTCATTTAGGGACTAAGTGTCCTAAAGCACTCTAAATCCTAGAACCTAACGTCCCGGCAAACCAAAATAGCAGAAATGAACTTAGAGGAAGTAGTTAATAGGGAAACAGGGTATAAATTCTAAAAATGACCAGTGGGGTCGTTACACCTATACACTGGCGTCTAGCATAACCGTGAGTCATTTGTTGACATATATTGTAAGTTAATGTGGGATGTTTTTAAGTCATGTTCTTGAACCCTTGCTGGGTTGTGAAGTTGATTAATATTTCCCTTGCCGGGACTTTACTGTGATGATTATTGTTTCCCTTGCCGGGACTTTACTGTGATGATTATTGTTTCCCTTGCGGGGACGATTCGTATTATTTGTTTCATTCTTTTCCCGAAACTGCGATTGTTATTTGGGTGAGGAAGAGTGATAATGCATGGAGGGTGATGACGTGCCGTTTTTACTTATGTTCGCACGAAGGATCATTCCGTGCCTTGTTTTACTAATTATGCACGAAGGATCATTCCGTGCCATGTTTATGATTATGCACGAAGGAGCATTCCGTGCCGATGTTATTTAAAACCATGCACGAAGGATCATGCCGTGCCATGGATGTGAGGATGAGAGTAAAAGCACGAAGAGTGATGTCGTGCACTTTTATTTGCTTATTTGGTGAGGATGAGAGTAAAAGAACGAAGGGTGATGCCGTGCACTTTTATTTGATTATTTGGTGAGGATGAGAGTAAAAGCACGAAGGGTGATGTCGTGCAACCATTTAAATTTCTTGTTTTGGTGATAGTTGTTTTTACTACACTCTGATTCTCTTTACGGATTTATTATGTACTGCTGATTGTGTTCCCCATCATGATACCTCCTTTGTTAGTTATGTTATTCGAAAATTCTGTTATTTTGTGGTATATACATATATAGAACTGCACAGGTTTATGTGAGTGTCTGGTCCTAGGCTTGTCACTACTTCGCCGAGATATGCCAGGCACTTACCAGCACATGGGGTCGGATTGTGCTGATACTACACTTCTGTGCATTTTTGCACAGGTCCAGGTATTGAGCAGGAGCAGCAGTAGTAGAGTGCTAGTGGTATTTCTGTACTTCCGAGACCGAGGTAGCTTGCAGGTGTCCACAGGCCCGACGTCTCCTCTATTTATTTTGTTATTGCTGTGGTCTCTTTTTTCCGAGACAGGAGATTATCATTTATTTTCTTTCAGACCATTATGTGTAGTTATTCCTTAGTCGTTCGTGAGTTTGTGACTCCACATCTTGGGTAGAGGATTTATGTCAGTTGCTTTACATTATTATTATTCATCTCTTAATTCAAAAGACTTCCGCATTTAAAAATTTATAGTATCATTTCTTGCTATTAAATATGAGAACAAAAGTGATGGTATGAACAAGAAATTGGTGAGTGAATTGGCTTGCCTAGCTACCACGAGTAGGCGCCATCACAATCCCGATGGTGGGGGAAATCAGGGTCGTGACAAGTTGGTATCAGAGCCATGTTACATAGGTCTCACAACTCACGAACAAGCTTAGTAGAGTTTGAGGGGTAGGTACGGAGACGTCTATACTTGTCCTCCAGAGTCTATTGAGTTAGGAAAAAGTCTCTCATTTCTTCCTTCTTGTCGTGCGATTTGTTCCTCAAATACTGATTGAATTTCTACTCTGTCCTTTCGCAGATGGTGAGGACACGCGCTTTTTCGTCCGCTGAGCAACAGCCTGAGATCCAGGCAGCTCCCGCGATAGGTTGGGGCCGAGGCCGTGTTGGAGGCCGTGGTAGGGGCAGAGCTCAACCCCAAATAGCGATTCCAGAGGTGGATCCTCATGTTGAGATTGGTGAGGAGGTTCCAGCCCCAGCAGCTCCAGTGGGCCCAACTCAGGTTCCAGGGGAGGTCTTATTTACCTCGGATCTTCAGGAGGCTCTGGTTAGAATAGGGGGTTTCATGGATAGTGTTGCCAGAGCATGCTTATTACCATTTGCACCAGCCACTTCTCAGGCTGGAGGAGGGGTCCAGACTCCTGTCGCACGTACTCCAGAGCCAGTGTCTCCCCAGCCTCAGGCACCAGTAGTTCAGCTAGCAGTGGCTACTCATTCAGGCACTACAGCTCAGGCCGAAGATGGAGCGACCATGACCTCTGATGCTTTATGGAGACTTGATCGGTTCTCCAAGCTTTTTACCACTACTTTCAGCGGTGCCACATCAGAGGATCCCCAGGACTTCTTATTCAGTTGCCATGAGATTTTCAAGACTATGGGAATAGTGGAATCCAATGGGGTTGATTTCTGCACATTCAGGCTATCAGGATCCGCCAAGACTTAGTGGAGAGATTTCTGTTTGACTCGACCAGTAGGGTCCCCCGCTTTAACATGGGACCAGTTCGCGGAGTTATTTCTGGAGAAGTTTCTCCCTGTTACCTAGCGGGAGGCACTTCGGAGGTAGTTTGAGCGCCTCAAGCAGGGTTCTATGACTGTTACCCAGTATGAGACGAGGTTTGTTGATCTGGCAAGTCATGCGGTTGTGATACTCCCCACAGATCGGGAGAGGGTCCGCAGGTTTATAGATGGGCTAAATCAGCTGATTCGACTTCAGATGGCTTTGGGAATTGGGAGTGACATATCTTTTTAGGAGGCAGCTAATGCAGCTCGTAGGGTTGAGATGGCTCTTGCTCGGGGAGGTGGTTATCCTTCAAACAAGAGGCCTCGTCATTCTGGCAGATTTAGTCGTACTTCATCGTGGGATTTGTGAGCAGTATTCAGATTAGCCTCACATCACTGCTCAGCCTCTTCAGAGTGTTCGTGGGGGCCATTTAGGTCGTCAGGGCCAGCAGTCCCAGCAGCCAAAATTTTCTTACGGTTGTGGTGACTCAGGTCATCTTGTCAGGTTTTGCCCTTGAGCAACAGGCAACACCCAGCAGCGGGGTCCTCGCTCCATAATTCAGCCCCAGCTGACCCACAGCCTGCCCAGCCAGCCATAGGCGGGGTTAGAGATCGAAGAGGTGGAGGTCGAGACCGTAGAGATGGAGACCATCCCACCAGAGGTAGAGGTCAGCTAGTGGATGACCGTCCTAGAGACGTAGCTCAGAGGGGAGGTGCCGATCCCCGATATTATGCTTTACCAGCTAGGCCAGAGGCAGAGGCATCAGATGCTGTGATTAAAGGTACCATTCTGGTTTGTAATAGAGGTGCTTCAGTATTATTTGACCCTGGGTCTACATATTCATATGTGTATTCCTACTATGCACCATACCTGGCCGTGCCTAGATATGCCCAGGATATTCCAGTTTATGTGTCTACACCAATGGGTGACTCTATAGTAGTCGACCGGGTGCATCGTTCGTGCGTGGTTATATTCGGGGGTCTTGAGACCCGTGTTGATTTATTGCTATTAGAAATGGTGGATTTCGATGTCATATTGGGGATGGATTGGTTGTCCCCATATCATGCAATCTTAGACTGTCATGCCACTACCTTGGCCTTGCCAGAATCAACCCGACTAGAGCGGAGAGGGACCCAAGGCCACTCCGTTCGCAATGTTATTTCATATGTTAAGGCTCGACGCATGGTCGAGAAGGGGTGTCTAGCTTATTTGGCATATGTTCATGATTCCAGCGAGGAAATTCCTTCTACTGATTTAGTTCCTATCGTACGGGAGTTTCCCGAGGTTTTCCCTTCAGACCTGCCGGGCATGCCACCTGATATGGATATTGATTTCTGTATTGATCTGGCACCAGGCACTCAGCCCATCTCTATTCCACCCTATCGCATGGCCCCACCAGAGTTAAAGAAGTTAAAAGATCAGTTGCAAGACCTTCTAGAAAAGGGCTTTATCAGGCCCAGTGTTTCTCCCTGGGGTGCACCTGTGTTATTTGTGAAGAAGAAGGATGGCTCGATGCGGATGTGTATTGATTATCGGCAATTAAACAAAGTGACGATAAAGAACAAGTATCCACTGCCAAGGATTGATGATTTGTTTGACCAGCTCCAAGGAGTGAGGGTATTCTCAAAGATAGACTTGAGGTCAGGCTACCATCAGTTGAAGATCAGGGCGGGTGACATTCCTAAGACAGCCTTTCGCACTAGGTACGACCACTATGAATTCTTGGTCATGTCTTTCGGGTTGACCAATGCTCCAACAACATTTATGGAGTTGATGAATCAGGTGTTCAGGCCTTATCTAGATCTGTCCGTGATAGTCTTTATAGATGATATCCTGTTATACTTCCACAGCCAGGAAGAGAACGAGCAATACCTCAGAGTGGTTCTTCAGACTCGGAAGGATAATCAGCTATATGCCAAGTTTTCAAAATACGAGTTCTGGTAGAGTTCGGCGGCATTTCTGGGTCATATCGTATCAGTAGAGGGTATTCAGGTGGACCCAAAGAAGATTGAGAGAGTCAAAAATTGGCCTCGTCCAGCTTCAGTGACCGAGATCCGAAGTTTCTTGGGGTTAGCAGGCTACTACCGTCGATTTGTAGAGGGGTTATCTTCTATTGCATCCCCGATGACCAGGTTGACCCAGGAAGGGTGCCAGAATCAAGTGGTCAGATGAGTGCGAGGCGAGCTTTCAGAAGCTCAAGATAGCTTTGACTACAACACTAGTGTTGATTTTGCCCACGGGTTCAGGGCCTTACACAGTCTATTGTGATGCATCGCGTACTAGGCTTGGAGCAGTATTGATGCAGGATGGCAAGGTTATTGCTTATGCTTCGAGATAGTTGAAAATCCATGAGAAGAATTATCCGGTTCATGATCTTGAGCTGGCAGCAGTAGTTCATGCCTTAAAAATTTGGAGGCATTATCTATATGGTGTGGCGTGCGAGGTATATACTGCCTTGAAAAGCCTACAATATTTATTCGAGCAAAAGGAGTTGAATGTGCGACAGAGGAGATGGTTAGAGTTGCCGAGGTAATATGATGTTACTATCTTATATCACCTAGGTAAGGCCAATGTGGTGGCCGATGCGTTGAGTAGAAAGTCTGCCAGCATGGGTAGTCTCGCTTATATTTCGGTCAGTCAAAGACCACTTGCTCTAGATGTCTAGGCCTTAGCCAATCGGTTTTTGAGACTAGACATTTCTGAGCCCAATAGGGTGTTTGCCTACACGGTCGCTCGTTCTTCTCTATTAGAGCGTATCCGTGAGAGGCAATTTGATGATCCTCATTTGTGTGACTTGAGGGATACTGTACAGCGGGGAGGTGCCACGAAGGTAACTCTAGATGACGACGGAGTATTGAGATTGCAGGGGCGAGTTTGTGTGGCCAATGTTGAGGGGATTCGTGAGTTGATCTTAGCGGAGGCCCACAGTTCGCGATAATCTATTCATTCGGGCACCGCGGAGATGTATCAGAACTTACGGCAGCACTATTGGCGGCGTAGGATGAAGAAGGAAATCGTTGCGTATGTCGCTCGGTGTCTAAACTGTTAGCAGGTGAAGTATGAGCACCAGAGGCCTAGTGGTGTATTCTAGAGAATTGAAATTCCCGAGTGGAAATGGGAGCGGATTACAATGGACTTCGTTACTGGACTTCCTTTGGCTCGGAAGAGATTTGATGCTATTTGGGTCATCGTTGATAGGCTGACCAAGTCAGCACACTTCATTCCAGTATCTGTCTCTTACTCATCGGAGAAGCTAGCAGAGATTTACATCAGCGAGATTGTTCGCCTTCATGGGGTGCCGGTGTCTATTATTTCAGATCGGGGTACGCAGCTTACCTCGCGTTTCTGGAGAGCGGACCAGCAGGAGTTAGGCACCTAGGTCCAGTTGAGTACATCTTTTCATCCTCAGACGAACGGTCAATCCGAGAGGACTATTCAGATCCTAGAGGACATGCTCTGAGCCCGTGTCATTGATTTTGGAGGCTCGTGGGACCAGTTTTTGCCATTAGCAGTGTTCGCCTACAATAACAACTACCAGTCTAGCATTCAGATGGCTCCGTGTGAGGCGTTGTATGGTAGGCGATGTCGGTCTCCAATCGGATGGTTTGAGCCGGGAGAGGCTTGGTTGTTGGGTACAAACTTAGTTCAGGAGGCCTTAGACAAGGTCAATACTATCCAGGAGAGATTGCGTTCAGCTCAGTCCAGACAAAAGACTTATGCGGATCATAAGGTCAGAGATGTGGATTTCATGGTTGGTGAGCGGGTATTGCTCCGGGTATCGCCTATGAAGGGCGTGCTGAGATTCGAAAAGAATGGCAAGCTCAGTCCTAGGTATATTGGTCCATTTGAGATTCTGGACCGAGTGAGAGAGGTGGCTTACGGACTAGCACTGCCACCTAGCTTATCAGTCGTACATCCAGTTTTTCATGTATCTATGCTTCGGAGGTACCACGGCAATCCTACACATGTGTTAGACTTTAGTACTATCCAATTGGACAATGATCTATCTTACGAGGAGGAGCCAGTGGCCATTCTAGACCTGCAGGTTCGACAGTTGAGGTCGAAGAGTTTTCCTTCTGTGTGTGTTCAGTGGAGAGGTCAGCCTCCTGAGGCATCGACCTGGGAGTCCGAGTCTGATATGCGGAGCCGCTACCCACATTTGTTCCCCGACTCAGGTACTTCATTCTCTTGTCCGTTCGAGGACGAACGGTTGTTTTAGAGGTGGAGGATGTGACGACCCAAAGGGTCATCACCCGTTTTCCTCATTTGTTCCGCGCTTCCGAGGCCTTGAAAACCTCATTTTATATTGCCTTGATTTATGTGCATAGTTCAGGCATGTAGCCGGAAAATTCTTGTGTTAGAATATGTGAATTCTATGGAAAATTTGAAGAAATTTGATATTAATTTTGATATAGTTGATTTTGGTCAACATTTTTGGTAAACGGACCCGGACCTGAGATCGGACGGTCCCGGAAGGTCCGTAGGAAAATATGGCACTCGGACATGCATCCGGAGTTGAATTCTGAGGCCTAGAGCCCAAGATATGGATTTTTCTGTTAAATTATTTTTGCTGAAATTATTAAATGAAAATTGATTAAAAGACCATGGTATCGGGCTCGTATTGTGGTTCTGACGCCCGGCACAAGTCTTAAATATTATTTAAGTACTTCCTGCAAAGTTTAACGGCATTTGAACGTCGTTTGATGTGTTTTGTACCATGATTTCCAAATTTTAAAGTTTATGAAGTTTAAAATAAGAAATCATGAATTTGAGGCTTGATTCTATGAAAACGATGTTATATTGGCGATTTGATCGTGCGAGCAAGTTCGTAGTATGTTTTTGAGGTTGTGTGCATGTATGGTTTGGTGCCCGAGGGCTCGGGTGAAGATTTGATAGGCCGATAGAGCAGATTTGAAAAATAACACAGCTGGTATTTTCCCCAGCTGGTATCTTCGCAATTGCAAATAATTTCTCGCAATTGCGAGAGCTCCCAGAAATAGCCTTAGTTCGCAAAAGCGAACACCACTTCGCAAATACGAAGAGGCCCAGGAATGTTCTTGGTTCGCAAATGCAAACAACAGCTCGCAAATGTGAAGCAGCCCCGAAACGTCTTAGGTTCACAAATGCGACCAAAGTGTCGCAAATGCGAGTGCCATAGTTTTGAGCTTAGTTCGCAAATGCAAACAGATTCTCGCAAATGCGAGTCCCGCAGTCAGGACCTGCTATGTTTGCAATTGCGAACAAATGTTCGCAATTCCCATATCTGCAGCTGTGCAATCTGATACTTAAATAAATTTTAAACCCTTTTTCACCATTCTTTCAAAACCCAACACACCACACACGATTCTCCAAGAGCAATATCACTCCAAATCACTTGTAAGTCAATTTTTACTTAACTCTTTTAATTCCTAACATCATTAAACATGTTTTTCAAAAGAAATCAAAGGTTTTCATGGTTGAAATTGTTGTTTTTGGGTAGAACCTAGGTTTTTCATAAATTGGGGAATTGGACCTTGATTTGAGGTCCGATTTCGAAACACATCTTATAATTGAACTCGTGAGGGAATGGGTAACCGGATTTTGGTCCGAACCCCAAGTTTCGACCACGTGGGACCGGGGGAATTTTGGGAAATTTTGGGTTAAACTTTGAGAAAACCATTTTTATGCATCCAAACCAATTTACATAGAATTTATTAAAGTAATTGAACCAATTGTGATTAGATTCGAGCAAATTGATGGTCGAAATTTGAGGTAAAGCGATAGTTGAAGGTTAATTGGACTTCAAGGCTTGAGGTAAGTGTTCGATCTATCCTAGATTTAGGGAATATGATTGAATGTGCTAATTGTTATGTGATCGAGTGTGGTGTATAGGCTGTGGTGAAGAGCACCTATACATTGGTTTCTAGCATGACCGTGAGTCGTTTGTTGACATATATTGTGAGTTAATATGGGATGTTTTTAAGTCATGTTCTTGAACCCTTGCCGAGTTGTGAAGTTGATTACTGTTTCCCTTGCCGGGACTTTACTGTGATGATTAATGTTTCCCTTGCCAGGACAGTTCGTATTATTTGTTTCATTCTTTTTCCCTTAACTGTGATTGTTATTTGGGTGAGGAAGAGTGATAATACACAAAGGGTGATGCCATTCCATTTTTACTTATGTTCGCACGAAGGATCATTCTGTGCCTTGTTTTACTGATTATTCACGATGGATCATTCCGTGCCATGTTTATGATTATGCATGAAGGAACATTCCATTCCGATGTTATTTAAAACCATGCACGAAGGATCATGCCACGCCATGGATGTGAGGATGAGAGTAAAAGCACGAAGGGTGATGCCGTGCACTTTTATTTGCTTGTTTGGTGAGGATGAGAGTAAAAGCACGAAGGGTGATGCCGTGCACTTTTATTTGATTATTTGGTGAGGATGAGAGTAAAAGCATGAAGGGTAATGCCGTGCAACCATTTAAATTTCTTGTTTTGGTGATAGCTGTTTTTACTACACTTTTATTCTCTTTGCTGATTTATTATGTATTGCTGATTGTGTTCCCCCAGCATGATACCTCATTTGTTAGTTGTGCTATTTGAAAATTCTATTATTTTGTGGTATATACATATATAGAACTGCACAGGTTTATGTGAGTGTCTGGTCCTAGGCTAGTCACTACTTCGCCGGGATAGGCCAGGCATTTACCAGCACATGGGGTCGGATTGTGCAGATACTACACTTCTGTGCATTTTTGCATAGGTCCAGGTTTTGAGAAGGAGCAGGAGCAGTAGAGTGCTAGTGGGATTTCTGTACTTCCGAGACCGAGGTATCTTGCAGGCGCCCACAGGCCCGGCGTCTCCTCTATTTATTTTGTTATTGTTGTGGTCTCATTGTTCCGAGACAGATGGTTATCATTTATTTTCTTTCAGACCATTATATGTAGTTATTCCTTAGTCGTTCGTGAGTTTGTGACTCTACAGCTTGGGTAGAGGATTTATGTCAGTTGCTTTACATTATTATTATTCATCTCTTAATTTAAAAGACTTCCGCATTTAAAAATTTATAGTATCATTTCTTACTATTAAATATGAGAACAAAAGTGATGGTATGAACAGGAAATTGGTGAGTGAATTGGCTTGCCTAGCTACCACGAGTAGGCGCCATCACAATCCCGATGGTGGGGGAAATCCGGGTCGTGACAATTGAGCTCAAGTAATATATCAAATAGTGATAAAAAAAGTGATAAAAATCCACGAAGGACTCAAGTAGTCGGCATGAAGCCCAAAATATGGCAAGAAGCCCAAATCATGTTGATAACAAACATATCTTAGTTAAATGCGCGATAAAATGTAGAACGGGACGGACCAAGTCATAATCCACAGTATTAAATAAACCCAAGCTCATCACAAGGCGCATGTTTCACCTCAACATAGCACCACATTGTATAAATCCGGGGTTTCAAACCCTCAAGATATCATTTACAATCATTACTCACCTCAAGGTGGCCAAATTCTAGCTCGCTATGCCCTTGCCTCGCAAATTGACCTCCTCGCTCGTCGAATCTGATCAAAACCACAACGAATACGTTACAATAGGATAAGGGAACATAACCCAATCGAAAGGACTCGAAAAATATCGAAATTCATGAAATTTGCAAAACCCGAGCCCCGGGCCCACTTCTCAAAAATCAGAAAAATTAACATCATCCGATTCCTTATCTCGTCAAGAGTGTATACATACCAAAAACTCTCAAATCCAGGCCCAAATGACCCTTCAAATCCCACTTTGAAATACCAATTCCAAGCCCTAGCTTTTCCCTCTTTTTTATGAATTTCCACAAATTTCTGTATTAGTTCTACCATTAAATTATGTATTTAGGTCATAGAACTCACCTCCAATCACACCCAGTCGAAATCCCCTTCAATTTCCGTCCAAAAGCTCTCAAGGTCGATAAAAATGGTGGAAATGAATGGTGACGTCCAAATCGACTGCTAAAAACCAATAGATACGGTCGCATCAATATAATTTACCCAACTAAGAGTCGGGGTCGAATCCCACAGAGAACAATGTATAGGCAATTAGGTATATGAGAAAATTATTGCTAATTATGCAACGCCAAACACTAAGAATGGTGGTTGAAAAAGTATTTAAACTTAAATGCGAAAATATAAACTTAACTAGAAAGCAAGTAAAATGATCAATGGCTACACGTATGATTTGCTTCGGGAATTACACTGAAGTAGTTATGAAATTGCTAGTAATCATGCTTTTTTTCATACTCATAATTGATTTATTGAACTATTCGGATTGTTGATTATAAGGTTAATAATATTTATAAGAATCTTTCGAGTTCTTATGAATCTATCCAAGTTAAATCAATACCTATATGTCTATGGTATTAATATTAACAAGAATGCATTTACTACTCTTATGCTTCAACCAAACAAGGCAACTAAGTATATGTCTATCTTATATGCAAATTCTCCACCCGATGCCCGGGATTCAAATCTTGTTCTATTTGATTTTATATGCAACCAAGAATTTCCTCTGTCAAGTTTATTTCAAGGTTCGTAGATAATATTTTACTGTTGGCCTAGCAGTAAAATAATTAAGATCAAAATCAAATAAACAACCCACAACAATAACTTCAATAAAATCAATCTAAGCTTCAAATAACAAGATCAACTAACAAATACATAAGCACAACAAGTTATTTAATCCACACTTTAAACATGAATATTCTCATAAACAAGATTCAAGTGTTGGAAATAAATACTACACACTTAAATATTCAATATAAAGCAAGGAAATGAAGAAGTAAACATAAATGGATAAGAAATTCTTAACCAAAAGCTTCAATCTTCAAGACCCAAGTGTGTGTGCAAAACCCTAGCTTCCAAAAATGTTCTCTCTACTGAAAATAAGCCAAAGATCCTTTTACAAATGAGCCTCTTCGGGTATTAAATGATTTGGGGATCAAAAGGTGCGAAATTCCATAATAGCCCATGCCTGAAGCACATACCTCGCAATTGCGAACAAAAGTTCGCAATTACCAAATATGCCCAGATAAGACTATGTTCGCAATTCCCAACAAAATTTCGCATTTGCGAAGTTGCCCTTAATTACACAGTGTTCGCATTTGCGAACATATTCTCGCATTTGCGAAGCTTCCCCATTTACTGCACAGTTCGCATTTGCGAACTATTCTTCGCAATTGCGAAGAATCCCAATTACCGCTAAGTTCGCAATTGCGAACAATTCTTCGCAATTGCGAAGGTGTCCTCTTTAAGCCTGTCTTCGCATTTACCATGAAAATTTCGCATTTGCGAGGCATGAATTTACTGCCCAGATTTTCTTCTCTTTTTGGCTTCTTTTGCCTTGTTTTCACTTGGTTTCTTCACTACTTCTAAATCACATTCAATCCTGTAGAATAGAAGTAAATAACATTAAATACATGATTTTATCACTTCAAATATAGGAAATGTCGCCATTTAAAAGCAAGATAAGTTGGTATTTTACCAACTTATCACACCCCCAAACTTGAACTATTGCTTGTCCTCAAGCAATGGAAACGATAAAATCTCCTCACAAGTGACTAAATTAAACTCATATCCTCAACACACCAAGCCAATTAAAAAGAAAGTCTACTTTAATTACAAAAACATGACTTCAATTGGTACCAACAATTACTCCAAAGCATATGAATTATTGAGCACTTCACATAAACTTCATTATACTTCAAGTGCTCAAACACTAATGCAAATCAAAGTAGCAACCAAGTCATGACACTAAAGCTTCAAAATTTTCCTCTATATCACAATCAACTTTCTTTGGTCATTCTTATCAATTGAAAATGAGATTAGATTCACAAATAAATTTTCATGTGCCATTACCTTCAAGAGAGGATCCCACACTCATAAATCTCAATTTAAATTAAAATTGGGATATCAAATGGAAAGAATTAACTCACTCTCAAAAAGATGTTCAAATGCATACAAGTAGTACCATAGGCTTGCCCTTTATGTATTCCTCCACTAATGTAGACAACTTGATTCAAAATCAATTAGGACTTAAAAGGTTGTAGTTTAGGTATTTGGTTAAGGTAAGACAAAATTTTGGTTAAAGTGACTTAGAACCTCCCAAAGCACTACAATATCAAAAATAAAGCTACTTCCTTCAAAGATATTTTCCACCCTTGTTTCACTTTTCAATCCACATCTAGTCCTTTATTTACAACTTTTATCAACATATATTATATATATATATTAATATATACATATATATACATTTTTCTTTTCACAATCCAATTAACCAATTCTTTTACATACCTTTCACCTTCTCAAATCAATTCCATATCACAACTTTCCCAACTTTCACCCCCAAACATAGGCTTTAAGCCTACATAAACACTTTCAACGTACTTTAGGGAAGTAGGGTGCCAAAAGATATATCATTTAGGAACAAATGGTTTAAGCATGTAACATGGTTGCCAAAGAATAAGGTTAAATGCTCAAAATTGGTTGACTAGGGACAATATTTAAGGGTAGGAAATATAAAATATACTAGCGATCCAAGGAAAGCCTAATATCATTTTTTTAAATTAAGTTAGTCTATAATTTCACCTCAAAACACATTCCGTGCAAGTTCTAGACCACAAGTACTACAAAAGAACCTACAAATAAATCTCACCACACCGGCGCATGAAAACTCAAATGGAATACAAATCCACAATCCAATTAACACAAATGACTTAAGAATGTATAGCATACAATAAGCTATTTAGTGAATTAAAGAGCCAAAAATTGAATCTAAAAGGTCATGACATGTTCTTACTTCAATTGTTATCTTTTTCACCAACCAAATATTCATATGCCAAGGTTTAAAATATGTTGGTACCAAGCAAGTCACATTTTTTTAAATGGGCACAAATTTCAACTCAAACCATTTATTTACCCAAATTAACAAAAACTAAATCTAACCACAAAACTAACTCCCTATAATTTATTTCTATAATTACCCGGTTCAAGCTTATCAATTATAAAAAAAATTTGCATCCTTGGAAAAAGAACCGTGGTATAAAGAAAACCAAGGATATCGCCACTAATATCAAATATAACAATAAAGAAAACAAATAACAAAAATATGAAGAAGCTAATGAAAACCACGTACTAAACATCTTACTTTCATTATACTAATATCACACATGATAAAATTAAAAAAAATAGTACTAATCTGCCAAATATCCATAAAAAAATATAACTATAGCAGTTCTACAAAAAGCTACCCCCAACAATAGATATTGCATTGTCCCCAATGCAACTAAACATGATATAGTAAAAGATGGTGAAAAGTGCTCCATGTATTATGCATCAACTGCTCTCCTCACTCTCTGTCTCGGACTCATCATCCTCTTCTTTTTCTTCGGGCCACTCTGCCGGAATATCATCAAGATCTACAGCTCTGCTCGATGGTGGAAGGTCCTGAGGCTTAAGGACTTTCCATATGCCCTTCACACCTTTCCACATGTGAGTAAAGAATTTATCCCTCTTCTTCTCCCGCTTCACCATTTTAGTGTGTGACTCTTCCAATTTGGTATGAGAAGTACTCAGCTCACCATGCTTCTTTGCCAACTCCGTGTATGCTTTTTCCAAAGCCTTGAGGTGAACTCCCTGTTTCCTTTGATCGTCAATGTATTTCTGGAAATCTTTCTTGGAAATATTAACAGGATCCCTCAGATGTCTCCCCAGGTCCCTGAGGAAGGCCAGAAACAAGCTCACGAATAACTCTCATTTCCTCACTAATCACAGCAAATGGTCCTCCAGCTGATGAAGATGGCATACTACTCTGATAAGATGAAACTAATTTCCCTTTCTTTTGCTTCACTGCTCCTCCATCTCCCCTTTTCTTCAATGGATGTATGGGCTTCCCCGGATCTACCCAGTTGTCCCCAAGAGCTTCCTCCACCCCAGCAAGCTGACATAACTCAGTAATCAGTGAAGGAACTATCAATGAGGGGCTGTTTTGAAGCCGGTACTCTCTCAGTTCATTGATGAAGATCTCACCCACATTAAGCTGGATGTCATCGAGAATGCAAGGTATCATTTGAGCTCGAGTAACAGGGATGTTCCAAATGTTTGACACCGGTGAGATGCGATTGCATATAATGGCCA
Source organism: Nicotiana noctiflora (assembly GCA_032618575.1). NCBI lineage: Eukaryota > Viridiplantae > Streptophyta > Magnoliopsida > Solanales > Solanaceae > Nicotiana > Nicotiana noctiflora. Next base: position 135,713 of record JASVEL010010335.1, read on the forward strand.
GCCATATCTTCGCCTCCGCGGTGAATTCTTTTGAGGTGATCCCTCTTTTTTCAGTGGCCTATGGAACATCTGCACCCGGACAGAGTTTTGACATTAGCCATTCTCCTGAAGAACAATCTTTCACTCTGAATGGACCCATGTCATTGTTTTGCAAGTGATAGAAAGCATTGATATCTTCAGCTCCGAATCGCACTACCTTTCCTCGAATTCTCATCTGTGGCTTCTTCAACCTGATAGCCGGGAGATTTGCGTAAAATTCCCTCACCCATTGTTCATTTGCTCGGCAAGGTTCGGGTGCAAAAAAGTCAATCCCATTGCTACCAGCCTTCGATGGAATTCTGGAAGGCGTTCCTGGATATTTTCCATCTCTATGCCACTCTCCGGGAGTAACTTCTTTGAAATCAGCTCGGCATAGTATCTTTCTTGGCATTCTACCGATAGAAACCGATGTTGATCAAATGCCTGCTCCTCATCCACAGGGCTGTCACTTGAGGATCCTTCGAGATTTTCACTCATTGTTCAATTATAATACCTGTCACAAGTGGCAAAAGTGAAAAACATGCCATAGCGATGAAGAATGGTGCAAAATGAAGCAAACATGCCAAAATAATGATCGGACAGTCAAAACTCAGCCTTAGAAAAAGTTCTAGAATTTTAAAATTTTGAAGTGCTGGCTGCAGATGTCGCAATTCCCATAATTTCTTCGCAATTGCGAAGAAAGCAGGGCTGGGAATTGCGAAAGTCTTGTCGCAAATGCGAACAAAACAGGACTGGCATTTTTCGCAATTGCGACATTTCTTCGCAAATGCGAAGTCATACGCAACCTCAGTTTTCGCAATTGCAAAATTTCTTCGCAAATGCAAAGTCATCAGCAATCCCTAGCTTTCGCAATTGCGAATTTTACTTCGCAAATGCGAAGTATCGTCAACATTCAGTGTTTGTTTCACAGAACAGTTTTTTCGGCAGAAATTGTTTTTCAATTCAAACCATTATAACTGAACCCAACCATAAACAACATCATATCTCATGTATTTTACTTCATATACAACTACAAATCGAGAATTTCAATGGTTTTGGCCACGAATTTCATTCGTGTTTTACATCGAACACTTTAAAAGCGCATAATGTTTCACAAATAATTGGGTACTCAGACTTCCCCAAACTTTGCCATGAATGAACACATTCACTCTCAACCAAACCTCACCCAGAAATCAAAATGAATTTCAATTTTTTTTTACAAATTGAGGTTAAGAACAATTTTTAGCTATTTTGAATTTTAGGGCTCCATAATACCAACAAAAGCCACAAGAAATTGAAGATGAAGAAGAAGTAAGCGTAAAGATTACACTTTCATACCTGATTCTCTTCAAAGGGGAATGAAATTTGATGGATTTTTAGTAGTCAGAGAGAGAGAAACCTTTGGAGTGTTTTTTGTTTTAAAAACAAAATGAGCCTCAGTCGACTTTTACACTGCATATGTCATAATTGCGACTTTTCCTTCGCAATTGCGAAGGAAGTTATTTTGCCTTTTGTTGCAAATGCGAGCATATGTTCGCAAATGCGAACTCTGCTCTGTATTTTCCATACAGCTACTGGTTTGTGACTGTCCGGATACCTCGACCTGCTCAAATCAACTCCAAAAAATCTGAAACTTGGCAGATTAGTTAAAAATATTATTCTAAGATATTACAGAAAATTTTTTTTGAAAAACGACTTAAAATTTTGAAAACGATGGGTTGCCTCCCACCAAGCGCCGCATTTAATGTCGTGGCACGACACAAATAACATTACCACTTTTCTCGCCACTTGGATGATATAGATTGGGCACCTAGCTTGGAATCAAGCTTGTGACCACGAGCGATGGGGGGTGGTAGTTTGATGGTTGAGCCAATGCTTAAAATCTTCATTTTGCACTTCTTGGCTTTCAAGTAAGGAATGTCATTTTGATTTCTTGTCTCTTCAAATTGTAAAATGTAAGGCATGAATTTTTCTTCCTCGCAATCCTCCATTGACTCATGTAGTTCAACTCCCGTATCACCACATAATTCCAACGTTGAAAAATGCCAGGAATGTGGTTTCAAACCTTCACTTTGCAATTGCACTTTGACCTTGACCTCCTCATTTCCCCCCAAAATAGAGTCAATCTCAACCACATTCACATGTACACCGATTGACTCTAATTCCATATTTTTGTCAGCATTGTTAACAATATTTTGGTCAAATAGCTGAAATTTCTCTTTCTGTTCCACAAGCTGGCTAGTATCCACACAAATTGGTTGTAGGGTATCAAACGCCTCAACCTTTTTATTCATTTGAGCATACAAGTCATGGATATCCTGAGACAAATTGGTTTATCTCTTGCTGGAGCTCAGTTTTTGCTTCTATTAGTTGCTCTATCATATTTGAAAGACCATCACGTAAAAAGTCATGAAATTTTATCAATTGAGCTTGTTCCTCTAGCCAAGATAGGCTCACTATTTCTGCTTCTTCCAATTTATCTTCTGGTGAGAACTTGCTTTCTTTAGTCACCTCCTCCGCTTCAGCTTTCATTATCATGATTGTTGCACTAATTCTTTGTATAGCCTGTCGAATTTCATCTTGTTGCTCAACTGTTTGCCTTATCATATCTACAATAAGAGCTTTACTTTCCCTATCATCTACTTCCTTGGCCCTATAATTTTCATCAAAACAAGTAGATTCATCATAGTAGGGGCTTGGGGAAGGGAAAGACAAATAAGCACAATAATTCCAATGACCATTTTGGCTACCACACTTATCACAAATACTCCACTAATGGGTTTGAAATTGTGTGCACAATCCATCCCCGGAAGAATTTAAACAATTTTGCCATGAATGTGGTCCTCCACAATAAGGACTATCATCAAAGTATGAACAACTACCATCTGACCACTTGTTGTTATATGATGCCATTTTTCAAAATTAAGAAAATAAGCAAGAAAAATTAATTACACAAATATTCACAAGTTTGGATCAAAGCATTTTAGCTTACTTTTCAAACAACCTAAATTACGCAAAATTGTTCCCCGGCAACGGCACCATTTTTGGTGACGTCCAAATCGACTGCTAAAAAGCAATAGATACGGTCGCAGCAATATAATTTACCCAACTAAGAGTCGGGGTCGAATCCCACTGAGAACAATGTATATGCAATTAGGTATATGAGAAAATTATTGCTAATTATGCAATCCCAAACACTAAGAATGGTGGTTGAAAAAGTATTTAAACTTAAATGCGAAAATATAAACTTAACTAGAAAGCAAGTAAAATGATCAATGGCTACACGTATGATTTGCTTCGGGAATTACACTGAAGTAGTTATGAAATTGCTAGTAATCATGCTTCTTTTCATACTCATAATTGATTTATTGAACTATTCGGATTGTTGATTATAAGGTTAATAATATTCAAAAGAATCTTTCGAGTTCTTATGAATCTATCCAAGTTAAATCAATACCTATATGTCTATGGTATTAATATTAACAAGAATGCATTTACCACTCTTATGCTTCAACCAAACAAGGCAACTAAGTATATGTCTATCTTAATTGCAAATTCTCCACCTCGATGCCCGAGATTCAAATCTTGTTCTATTTGATTTTATATGCAACCAAGAATTTTCTCTGTCAAGTTTAATTCAAGGTTCGTAGATAATATTTTACTGTTGTCCTAGAGGTAAAATAATTAAGATCAAAATCAAATAAACAACCCACAACAATAACTTCAATAAAATCAATCTAAGCTTCAAATAACAAGATCAACTAACAAATACATAAGCACAACAAGTTATTTAATCCACACTTTAAACATGAATATTCTCATAAATAAGATTCAAGTGTTGGAAATAAATACTACACACTTAAATATTCAATATAAAGCAAGGAAATGAAGAAGTAAACATAAATGGATAAGGAATTCTTAACCAAAAGCTTCAATCTTCAAGACCCAAGTGTGTGTGCAAAACCCTAGCTTCCAAAAATGTTCTCTCTACTGAAAATAAGCCAAAGATCCTTTTACAAATGAGCCTCTTCGGGTATTAAATGATTTGTGGATCAAAAGGTGCGAAATTCCATAATAGCCCATGTCTGAAGCACGTACCTCGCAATTGCGAACAAAAGTTCGCAATTACCAAATATGCCCAGATAAGCCTATGTTCGCAATTCCCAACAAAACTTCGCATTTGCGAAGTTGCCCTTAATTACACAGTGTTCGCATTTGCGAACATATTCTCGCATTTGCGAAGCTTCCCCATTTATTGCACAGTTCGCATTTGCGAACTATTCTTCACAATTGCGACGAATCCCAATTATTGCTAAGTTCTCAATTGCGAACAATTCTTCGCAATTGCGAAGGTGTCCTCTTTAAGCCTGTCTTCGCATTTACCATGAAAATTTCGCATTTGCGAGGCATGAATTTACTGCCCAGATTTTCTTCTCTTTTTGGCTTCTTTTGCCTTGTTTTCACTTGGTTTCTTCACCATTACTTCTAAATCACATTCAATCATGTAGAATAGAAGTAAATAACATTAAATACATGATTTTATCACTTCAAATATAGCAAATGTCGCCATTTAAAAGGAAGATAAGTTGGTATTTTACCAACTTATCAATAAACCTTAGCTCGCTTAAGAAAATGAGGTTTAAAACCCTTCTCTGATCAGGCATTTTCGCATATGTGATTCCCTTACTGCATATACGGTCACCGCTTCTGCGGTATTTCCTTCGCTTCTGCGGAAGTCACTATTATGCCCAGGACCGCTTTTGCGATCTAATATCGCTTCTGCGGTCACCGCATCTGCGCACTCCTACCCGCTTATGCGGAACACCCCTCACAAACGCGGATCGCTTCTGCGGTCAATAACCGTATCTGCAGAGATCGCACTTGCAGAAACCATCCGCTTCTGCGGAATTTCTCCAAATAGCTCACATTCGCACCTATGACCCAATCTTCGCATCTGTTGAACCGCATCAGCGGCCCCTTTTCCGCAGATGCAGAAATAGCAGATATCAAGAAATACCAGCAATCTCACAAGTCCAAAATTCATCCCGATGGCCATTCGAGATAAGGAATCCGATGATCAAAACACCACAAACAACACCAAACCATCAATCAAATCGAATTCAAGCATAAGTTTCTCTAAAACTTTCGAAATACGCATTTGATCAAAAACCCGATCAAAATACCTCCGAATGACCTAAAATTTTAGACACACACCCCGAATCACCTAACGAATCTACAGCAACTCTTGAAATGCCATTCCGACCCTCGGGTCAAAATCTCACCTATCAACCGAAATTCGCCAAAATACTAACTTCACCAATTCAAGCCTAATTCTACATCAGACCTCCAAAACCAATTTCGATCACGATCCTAAGTCACAAATCATCCCCCGAAGCTAACCGAATCACCGAAAATTACATCAGAGCCGTCTAACATATAAGTCAATATCCGGTTGACTTTTCCAAAACAAACATTCCTTATAGAGACTAGGTGTCTCATTTCCTTCCAAAAACTAATCTAATTCGACTCATTCACCCAAGACTCTCATAATGAAACATAAGGAAACAGAAAATGGGGAAGACAGGGCGGTAACTCACGTGGCGACTGGCCGGGTTGTCATAGAAGTGCTCCTAACAGCCTTGTAGCCTCTCGAAAATAAGTACAGACATCTTCCTGCCAATCCGTAAGACTCTACTAGACATGCTCATGACTCGTGAGACCTAAGCGAACCTAGTGCTCCGATACCATGTTGTCACAACCTAAATTCCACTAAGGGTCATGATGGCATCGGACACCACTGTCAGACAAGCCAATACCAAGTAAGTTAATTAAATTCCTATTTTAGTATTTATTGAAATTATTTATTTTATACATGAACAATAAATAATGGATTTCACGGAAATAAGATGATGTCTTTAACAAACCAAATATTGAATAATCCATAATCATACCAAAATTCTGTGTTACAAGTGTATGAGCTATTTCTACGAAGCAACATAATACAACAACTGTTAGGAATACAAATTGGACAGAAAATAAATACAATAATCTCAAAGAGACTTTTTTGGCTGCGGGTCATCTCGAGAAGTGCAGCTCACCTAAGTCTCCCTATCAACAATGCTGCTACGTCCACTATGCCACTAGAGATACATGTGCTTATGCAAAAAAAATACACAACAAGTGTAGCATGAGTACGAAAACAGCGTGTACTCAATAATTATCCCGTCTAATCTCAAAGAAATAAAGATGAGAGGTCAACTTTGACACTTACTAGGGGTCCAATATTAATTATACAAATAATATAGAAAATCGGGGATTGGCATAAAAATAATTTTAAACTCAATAGCATGAGGCAAAGTAACCAATTCTTTTGTTTATAGGAATCTTCCAAATTTATTTTCATCATTTAAAACTTATCTCAGGCCAGGTAGAACAAATATCAACATCTATAAATCTCAAGGCAAGCAATACAAGCATACACAAATCATGCCGAGGTCGTACGGCCAGGTCCAGTAATATTTAAACTATGCACTACCAGATGGTTGAATGGCGCGAACCATAGATGCGTCTATTTAATCTACTAAAGCGTTCGGCCTATTCCACAATATATAAACACATTCAAACAGTTAATTAAAAATTCATCAATGAGCAATTATTCGAGAAAAGGCAATTTCTCTTTTTTTTTTTTTTTGAATCCACTAGGCATGGTACCTAGGGCTAAGTTTCATACATATAAACTATAGTACAACAAAAAAGGGAAGGGAACTTGAACCGTACCTCCACAAAAAGTATGAAGGCGCATTTGGTAAGCCATATATGGCAACCAAAAAACATCTGAATACTATGATATACTAGACCTATGATGATGATCCGATTGCCTATCCAACATTGGTCAATTTCTCTTTTAAAAATCAAGAAATGATGACTAGTCTTTTAGAAATTCATTTACACGCTTGATATGTATCAAACATTTTTAAATTGACAACAAAATTTCAATATTGCAAGTAAAGCATGCTTTTGGGTCCTAAACTACCCGGACATAAGCATAATAATAGCTATGCACGGACTCTCGTCACCCCGTACATACGTAGCCCACACAAATAGAAGCACATATCCAATTGATTCACCTATGGGGAAAATTTCCTCTTACAAAGTTAGAAAGGAGACTCATCTCCCTTTGAAGTCCAATAGACGGCTTCCAAGCCCCTTCCGACGACTCAAACCGATGTCCAATGCTCCAAAACTAGCCAAATAACGGGAAAACCAATGAAAATACACCCATTACTCATAACAATTTAATAAAATCCCAACTCCGCTCGAAAAGTTAACAAAATTTCCTTCGGGCCAACGTGCCCGGGTTCTGACATATTTCGAAGATAAAATTTACCCCCGACCTCACGAACTCAAATATATAATTGGCTCACAATTTCATGTCCAAAATTGTGGTCAAATCCAAGAATACAAATTTCCTAGGGTTTCTTTAAAATCCCAAAATTTCTACAAACTTTCATACTAAAATCTATACATAATAAATGTATTTAACTCAAAACTAGCATAAATCACTTACCTCAAGCTTGGTGATGATAATGACACTCTTAAGTTGCTTAAAATCGGCTCTCATGGAGGAAAAATGATGAAAATGAGCCAAACACTGGCTTTTAAAAGAACACACTGCCCAAACCGCTTCTCGCACCTGCGGTCCACCTGCCGCTTCTGCTGCACCGCACCTGCAGAAATTTCCGTCGCAGGTGTGGTCTCAGCTAACTCGCCCACGACCGCTTCTATGGGAGCTGCGTCGCACCTGCACCCCCAGCCATTTGCGCTTCTGCGACACCAAGGCTGCTTCTGCGACTCTGGACCGCCAGCCAAAACCTCACAGGTGTGGTTACACCAGATACCGGCTGCTTCAATTCTTCTTCAAATTCCAAATTTGATTCGTTAACCATACGGAATCCACCTGAGGCCTCCGGAACCCCAACAGAATAATACCAACTAGTCTCATAACATAATGCGGACCTGTTCGAGGCCTCAAATCACATCAAACAACGCCGAAATTATGAATCGCACTGCAATTCGAGCTTAATAAACTTCAGAATTTCAAATTTTTACTTTCGATGTCTAAACTTATCAAAACACGTCCGATTGACCTCAAATTTTGCACACAAATGATATTTGACATTACAGACCTATTCCAAATTTTGGAATCGGAATCCGACCCCGATATCAAAAAAATCCACTTCCGGTCAAACTTATGAAAACCTTCAAATTTCTATCTTTAGCCAAATGACTCCAAAATGGCCTACAGACCTCCGAATTCACTTACGATCGCGCTCCCAATACCAGAATCACTATACGGAGGTATTCTGAGACTCGGAATCCCAAAAGGACATCGATAGCATTGAAATGCACTTCAACCCAAATTTATGAAATTCTTCCGAAAATGCTAACTTTCACAATAGGCGCTAAAACGCTCCCAGGTCACCAAAAATCGATTCGGGCATACGCCCTAGTCTGAAATTATCATACAAACTTGCTAGAACCTTCAAATCCTGATTCCGAGGTCATTTATTGAAAAAATCCAATCTTAGTCAATTCTTTCAACTTGAAGCTTCCGAAATGAGAATTCTCTTTTCAAATCAACTTTGAACTTTCCAGAATTCAATTTCGACCATGTGTACAAGTCATAATACCTGAAGTGAAGTTGCTTGTGGCCTTAAACTGCCGAACGACATGATATAGCTCAAAAGCGACAAGTCAGGTAGTTACAATATTATTATTACTTTAAAATGGTCTTCTCCGATTGAAAACACGGTCAATTTCGGTAGATTATTGATTAAATATCGATTAATGCCTTGGTATCGCTACTAATTTAATATAGGTTATGAGACATGGCAGGTAAGAGAATCTTCTTGGATAAAGATAATAAGAAATTAATTATAGAAATACTTAGAACAAGATTTCAAATTATTCAATCATTTGTGACTGCCAAGTATATATCAAGCCAGCAGTACTGTCATGTGAGTATCCTAAAAAAGATAAAGTAGTTTTTATTTTTTTCGTTTCCGTTTTTTATTTCTCCGAAAGGATATTGTTCAATTTAAAGGACATGTAATAATAGCAATATTTTCGATGTGATGTACAACTTTTTATTTTGGGACTAAGGATAATAAGACGTAGGGCTGGGCATATATCGGGTAGAACTGATAATCCAAACCGTTAATTGTTTATTAGTCTATCGGTATCTGATTATTGGATTAACGGTTCGGTAACAGGTTATAATATTTTTACTATTGGGTTATCGGTTCGAGCATAAGTTTGCAAAGTTTGTTAATGGGTTAACCGATAACCCAATAAGAATTAATAAAATTATGACTTTACCCTTAAGTATATACAAATGCTAGGGGCTTCAATTCATTCTCTCATATTCTTTCTCAACCCCACTCTTCAATTGCTTCATCTTCATCTTCATAGACCTCACTAGTTACTCATAGCGCAAGTCTTTAGTATACTATATATGAATTATTCTCTTTTTTGCTTAACTCCACTGAAGGATCTTTTCTTTTTTTGCTTAACTCTAGATTGAGTTATCTTATCGGGTAAACCGATAATCGAACCGATAATAATCAATAACCGATTAATCGATACCCGATAACCGATATCTTATCAGTTTTGTTATCGGTTTATCAAATTTGTAAACCGATAACCGATATGCTAAACCGATAATATTCATAACTGAACCGTACCGACCGATGCCCACGCCTAATATGCGAAGCTTCTAGCTCTAAATAATTGGAATTCAGGTATGGCAGGAATACTGTCGATGGCCGAACCACTCCCAAGGCGAATAGTGCCTTAGGGGCCGACCCGGCACCAACCGGCTGAGACTCCCGCACAGTAAGAGCGGACTGAGTTGGTATTCGTCTATGGGGAATCAAATCCAACCATCAAGATGAAAGTTAATGTAGCTAACCGACTCTTAGTTATCGAGTTCGTATATATATATATATATATATATATATATATATATATATATATATATATATATTAGATTTCTTAATACACATATACAGCATTAACAAAAAGTACTAAGTTCGACCGAATCCACATCAAATAGGTTAGCTTCGCACCTGGATACTAAGATTCCCTATATGCAAATTAGTAAACTTTGAGCCAATACAATTTTTCCAGACATTCTATATTTATTACAAGATTGAACTAAATTTTACTACACACTAAGTGAAGTTGTTAATTAGTAATTATTAATGGCGTGTAATGTTTTAGACATTGGTAATTTTATATGTAATTTGATTTATATTTTAACTATTAAGTGTAATGTAAGGAAATATGTGATACAAAACTTAAATAAATATATTACTTTATTTTTGAATTTTACGTGAGCAAAATGCTCATAAAAGTTGCTCGAAAACATATTTCGAAAATTTGTATTCTTCTCCGACATTAAACACAATATTAAGCTATTAGAGGCATAACAAAATCAGTAAATATAATTAAGCAGCGAAGTCTCATAAAAACTGCCCCTCGGGCATAGTAACAACAGAATCAGCCCCGAGCAATATCGTAGAACAATACCAGCTCCTCGGGCTATATCTCATATCACAATAGGTACCCACGCTCACTGGGGATATACAGACTCCGGGAGGGGCCCCTTACGGCCCAAACGCAATATCAAGCCATCTCGTGGCATCATAAGGCTTTCAACCTCATATCAATCACAAACCACCTCGTGGCGTACAATCTCAAGCCCTCGACCTCATTATCATAATCAGTATATTACTGCTACGGTGTGCAACCCGACCCAAAAGTATCCTCACAACAGATGCTCTCGGCCTTACTCAGTTAGAATCTTATAAGCCCCTCGGACAACTGTAAAATATGAAGCTCAACTCAAATATTTTTGAAAATATAATTTAAAGTATTTTAAACAGAATATCATAACTGAGTTTTGAAAGGAATGAAAATGTGGCATGACTGAGCACAAGTATGAAATCAAACAGTGAGAAAAGTATCATTAAAAATCCCCCAAGGGTTCAAAGAGTTGGCACGAAGACCAAATACGACATTTAGCCCATAATATAATAATATCAAATAATTAGCTATCAAATACGCAATAATACAGTCATTCGGCATGGACTAAGTCACAATCCCCAACGGTGCACTATCCACGCTCGTCGTCTAGCGTGCGTGTCACCTCAACACAGACGAACGCTGTAAAATTTTGGGGTTTCATACCCTCAGGATAACATTTAAAATTATTACTCACCTCAATCCCGCCCTAAATCTAGCTCGCAATGCCTTTGCCCCTCGAATCGATTTTCAGATGCTCCGAATCTACCAAAATCAGAACGTAACCATTAATTTATGCTAAAGGGATGAAGCCCACTTGAAAATAATTGAAAAACATCACAAACCCCAAAATTACCAAAACCCGATACCCGAGCTCACGTCTCGAAATTCGATAAAATTTACATTATTAGATTTCTTATCTCCCCACGAGTTCATACATATAAAATTTTCCAAAATCCGACCACAAATGGTCTTCCAAATCCTCAATCAAAGGACTAGGTTTCTAAGCCCTATTTTCTCTAATTTTACCTTAAATTACAGCTTTAATCCGTGCATTAATACCATAGAATCGAGTATTTTGGTCCAAAATTCTTACCTCAATGAGTTCTCCTTGAATCCCCTCTTCAATATCGCCCAAAGCTTTCAAATTCGTGTTTAAAATTGAAGAAACCCTTTGAAAATCGCAAAGGATGAAATATAACATTATGACCTAGCCATTTCCGTATCTGCGGCCAAATTACTGCTTTTGCAGTACCACATATGCGGTCTTGACAACCGCATATGCGGTCCTCACTTAAGTCCGCCCTTTTCTGCATCTGCGATGACTAGCTCGCACCTGCGCCACAGTAGGTGCCGTTCTCCTACCTCTTCTGCGGTTTCTACCAACTCCACTAGCCTCCGCTTCTGTGACGCGTCGCACATGTGGTCCCCAATCAGCAGGTGCAAAAATACTAGAAGCAGCAAAAATCTACAGCTTCATCAAAATTCCAACTCTCTCTCAATCATCCAAAATCACCCTGAGGCCATTGGGACCTCAACCAAAAATACGAACACATCCCATAACATTATTCAAACTTGTACAAATCTTCACAATACCTCAAACAACATCAAAACCACCAAAACACATTGAATTCAAGCCTAAGGTTCTAAAAATTTTTGCATTCCGCTTTTGATAAAAAAGTATACCAAAACCATGTTCGAATGACCTGAAATTTTGCACACATATCTCAAATGACATATCAAAGCTACTGCAACTTCCGAAATTTCATTCCGACCCTTACATCAAAATCTCACCTATCAACCGGAAAACGCCAAAAACTCAATTTCGCCAATTCAAGCCTAAATCTACTCCGTACCTCAAAAATACATTCTGATCACACTCCTAAGTCCCAAATCATCTTCCGAAGCTATCCGAACCATCCGGACTCACATCTGAGCCCTCTAACACATAAGTGAACATCCGGTTGACTTTTCCAACTTAAGCTTTCCTAAAAGAGACTAAGTATCTTAAACATTCTCAAATCCTTTCCGAACCCGAGCCAACCAACCCGATCATCTATAGAACCAATAAACAAGGAAAATAGAAGATAAAATGGGGAAAACATAGTGGTAACTCACGAGACAACCGATCGGGTCATCACATCCTCCCCCTCTTAAATAAACGTTCGTCCTCGAACTAGTCAAGAAACATACCTAAAGCCTCGAATAGGTGAGGATATCTTCTCCGCATCTCCCGATCGATCTCCTAGGTAGCCTCCTCCATGGGCCGACCTCTCCACTGCACTTTTACTGAAGCTATATCTTTCAATCTCAACTTCTGAGCCTAACGCTAAAAATAGTTGTTGGCTCCACTTCATAAGTCATATCACCCTCCAATCGAACCGTGCTAAAATCCAGAACATGAGATGGATCCCCAACATGCTTCCGGAGCATAGAAATATAGAATACCGGTGCACACCCGACAAGCTGGGTGGCAAAAGATTATAAGCCACCACCCTAATCCTCCGAAGTACCTTAAAATCCTCAATGAACCATGAACTCAATTTACCTTTCTTTCGAAACCTCATAACACAATTCATGTGTGAAATCTTTAACAGAACCTTCTCACCAACCATGTAGGACACATCACGAACCTTCCTGTCAGCACAACTCTTTTGTATGAACTGTGTTGTTGGAAGCCTCTCCTGAATTACCTTCACCTTGTCTATAGCATCCTACACCAAATTTGTACCTAATAGCCTGACCTCGCCCAGCTCAAACCAACCAACTGGAGATCACCGCCTCCCAAACAAAGCCTCATATGGATCCATTTGAATACTCGACTGGTAACTTTATAAGCAAACTTCGCGAGCGGTAGAAACTGATCCTATAACCCTCCAAAATTGATGACACAAACATATAGCATATCCTCCAATATCAGAATAGTGCGCTCTGATTGTCCGTCCATCTGAGGGTGAAAGTTTTGCTCAACTTAACATTGTGAGCACGTGACTTTTCCCTCACATGAACAACTCCCAAATAAATTAAAATAAAGTTGTCTTATTTTATTGTGTACATGTTTGTGAATTTCTCATGATATTTTTGTGATTGTTTACGTCCGTGTGTGCGTGTTTTGTTGTTTAAATTAATAGAAAAATACAAAAAATATATTGCATTTACATTTTAGGATTTAACTTTACAATTAGAAGTAATTAAAGTGGTTGTACGAAAATGGAAAAAGCACAAAATATGTATCTTGCATTATTTTTTAGCATTTAATATCCAAATTGTGTGGTTTTATTTTAATCGGTGTTTAATTTTGTGGGATAATCATTATTAGGGGTTGTAATTTTGATTTCATGATTTAATCTATGATTTTGGTTTTAAATTAGGAATTAAGAAGAAAATAAAAGAAAAGAAAAAAAATGGGAAAAATGAAGAGAAAATCGGAATGGACTGAAGAAAGCCAGGCCCAAACCAAAGCCAGCCCAAACCTGCCCTCAATCCAGTCCAAATCCCCGCCCAAGCACTGTGTTGTGTAATGCCTAGTACGAGCCGTTGGATTAAATCAGTTGAACGGCCAAGATCATTTCTCCAACCCCGACCCATTTTACCCGGTTCCAATCGACCCACATGTTACTACTAAACCACCCCGTTTTGATCAACAAATAAATCGTAGCCATTGGATTCTCATAATCCAATGATTTAGATTGATCCTAGCATTTTAATATACCAAAACCCTAAATGAGACACCCCCCCCCTCATTTTAGTCTCTGAGTTCAGAGACCAAGCGCCGCTGTAAGGCCCCGTAAAATATTTGTGCATAAAACCTAGTAGCTGTGGTGTCATGGTCCGAATAATGTGTTAGGAATGCGTAGAATTCTTCGCGGCGAGCTTGCTCGCCGCGGTTCGGACCCTTGGTAGTGATTTAAGTTTCAAAAATGTAGAGAATTAATTTTTCCGAAAAATGTCAAATATACGGTCAAGAATGCGATCGCAAACCTGACATGCGGACCGCATTCTTGCCGCAAAACGTTCCAGAGAGTTGCCCAAAATCGTGTCAAAAGTGCGGTCGATATGCGATCGCATGCCAAATCTGCGGTGCACTTTGCGACCGCAGAATCAACATGCGGTCCGCATAGTGACCGCATTCCTTAACAGAACCTGTATAAAATTTGGGGCAATTCTGCGGTCACTATGCGGACCGCATGTTGATTCTGCGGTCGCATAGTGCACCGCATAATTGACCCCGGCCCAGATTTTTGTAACATTTTGACCCGATCTCTTCTTTAATATAACACCTTTCTTCTTCATTTTATCATATCATCTCACCAAAATTAAAGAGAGAAGAGAGGGTTTTTAGAGAGAGAAGTTCTTCATCTTCAAAGATTGTTCCAACTACTTAATTCCAAGGGATTCTAGGGCAGAGGATTCAACTTCCCCAATATTTTCAAGGTAAAAACCCTAATTATTTTCTTTGATTTTCAGTTTTAATTGGGTAAAGAGAGGTTTGCATATAATAGCTTTTAAAAATAGAATTTTTACACTCATGCATGATTATTGAACTTGATTTTTAGTAAAAAGAAGTGAGTAGAAGTAAGAGTCTTCAAGAACAAGGTTAGCAAGAGTAAGATAGCGTGGGTAAGCATAAAGTAGGAAGTTAACGGAAGAAAACTCATCACCAGGTATGTATGGCTAATTTTGATTCTTGTGAAATCGCCTATATGTGTGAAGTTGTTTGTTTCGTGTTAAATTGACAAATTGTGTGAAATTCTTGATGTTGTTGTTGGATATTCAAAGTTTGTTGTTGAGCTATGAGTGATGTAAAATGAGAGTTTAATTTGGCAAAAGAATTGTGAATAATGACTATGATGGCCTATATGGCACCTTGTGGAAAACAAACGAAACACTTGAGAATTGGTTTATTTCGGAAAGAGATGAAACACTTGAATTGTGGAAATATTGTAACATGGTTGTGATATTGAATTGAGAAGAAATTGAGAACATGAACCAATGTGTAAGTTGCTTATTTGAACTTGTTGAAATTGTGTGTAGTACCTTATCTGCTGTTTGAAATTGTTGTGTTTTCAACCGTAGGCGGGGTCGTGTTGCGCGCCGCAACGTGGTGAAATAAGGTGTGGGTTGGGGTGATAAGGGTGGCCGAGGTAATAAGGGTGGTCGGGGGCAATAAGGATGGAAAGCGATCGAAATCGCTATTGAAAATTGATACATAAATCAATAATGTGAAATTGTGAAAGGAGACAGCAGGAGAGTTTGCAACCTGTGGGGCACTGATTGCCCCTTTGTTTGACTACTTGTGCTTTACGTGATTGATTGGTTATTGTTAAATTGGTTGATCGTTGAAAGTGCTTTGTGTGAGAATTATTTGAAATGAGGAAAATGTGGAAACATGGTTGGATGGCTTAATTGATTGTTGATGTAATTTAATGGCTTGAGTTTACTTGGGACAAAGTTTGTCCATACATACCAGTACAATTCAAGTGTACTGACGTCCCTTTTGCCGGGGCGCTACATTCGTGTCATGATTGTAGGTGGATCAGTAGCAGGCACTTCAGCTCATCGGCAGTAGTATCTTTCATCCTCCACTGCCCGTTTTTGGTGAGCCCTTTCTTCCTCGGGGCCTTGTGTGGTTCATGCCACTCGGTTTAGATTTCATTTTGGTTTTGTAAGGTATAGCCGGAGCCTTGTTACCGGCAAGTATTGTATTTCCCTTTTGTATCCTAAAGTCTCTGTAGACATGTAAACTGTGGGACTCCAGTCTTATGTATATATATTGTGTTATGTCGGGCGTTGTAAAAATTGAAATCTTGTTAATGAATCACTCGTATTGTTTTAATTGTTTAATGTGAAATCAATTATGATTAGTAATATATTTGGTTAATGAGAAACAAGTCATCACAGGGGTAACGCGTGGGAATGAAAGGCACCCAGGTCCGCTTGACTAGGGCAACCCGGTCAGGCGCCGGTCATGTTCCTCGATTGGGGCATGACAGCCGCCCTTCCCCCGAAGCCCTAGCCGCCCCTACGCCCTTTCGCCTGAAACCTGGCGGCAACGACACCATCGGCGACCAAATTAACACCCTAAATAAATCAGACCACCCTCAATCAAAATCCCTTACCCATCTTGCTCGAATCAGCCCATAGATTCTTGAATCTTCAATCGAAGATTCGAGCAAAACTAGAAAACCACCCCATGGCAAAGATTTGGACCAAGTTGGACCTTAGCCATGTGTTTTCACTTCAAGAACACATGATTAAGGTCCACCCCGGCCAAAGAGGGTGAAGGATTTCGCTGGGGTTTGTTCGATAAGATTTAAGTCTGGTATTTTTCTTATTCTCTTGTTTCTGTTTCTCTATTTAAATTTTAGTTTTTCTTCGTTTGAAATCTTCGTTGTTTTCTGTTCCATCTCCTTTCTTCTATCTGTTCAGTATTAAGTCCGGTCTTAGATTAACGGTGTTGTTATTTTGCTATTCGAAGTGAGAGTTTTCCAAGTTTCTGTTTCATAATGGCTTGAATCAATAACGAAGTTCAGTTCATGATAATTTTGGTTTATGATCATTAATGTTTGTTAAGTCTAAAATGATAGTGTGTACATTTGGTTTCTTTGATTTTTAGTTTGGGCCTCGTCAAGTTGATTAGTGTACACAGTGTTCACCTATTATTGTTAATCTTATTATGTTTCACCTATGTTTTTTATATATTTGATTCCCTGATAAATTTAATGGTTGAGCAGTCATGTTATTTATAAATTCTTCTAGCAAATTGTATTGATTAACCCGTTTGATAGGTTTGGATAGATAACACAGGATTTAAAGAGTTTAATTTGAAAATGAAAGCTTAACATATTGTTAAAGTTTAGTGTGTGCCAACACTGGTTGTCAGGGCACGCTTGAATTTTAAATTCATGGTTGCCAGTACACTTTTGAATTAAAAATGGGATTAGACACTATGTAATGGGCTGGGCAGAGAATATCATGGCCAAAATTAGTTTCTTAATTCTGCTGAGTGCTCTTAAGAGCTGGAAATCAGGAGAAAACAGGGGGGGTGATTAAAAAGGTGAAGGGGCACATGTCCAAAGGAATAACAGGCAGAAAGTTTGAATATTGGGATGTAGAAGGTCTGTTTTTGTCTATAAAAGAGGGGAGAGAATACTGATTTACACACACACAGACACAGATTTTAAGAATTCTGATAGGGAGAAAATATACAGAGAGAGTTAAGACTTTGAGAATCTGAAAAAAGGTTATCGTTTGAGAGTTAGAAAAACTGAAAGTGAGGTCTCTTTTGCTATTGAAACCAGCACTAATCTGCTACTGTGTCATTGAAGCTTCAGGCTTCTTTTCTTTGAGCGTTTGAAAACCAGAAAACTATTATTTTATTGCATTGGTTCTTTTTGTTTCTGCCTGTGATTGCATTTGGTATTCCTGGGTTGCAAAATTGGTATTCCTGGGGATCTACTGTTACATTGGTTATTAGTGTTTGTTATTGTTTGTTACTGGCTGTTGTATGCTACTGCTGTTCCACTGATCTTCCTCTTCTTTGGTTTTCTATACCAGGTACATTTTGATCCTCATGGGCTTCATTTAACCATGTATTTGAAGCATGATTTGGGAGAAAATGAATATAGTGCACTTGTGGATTTTAATTTGTTCTGATGTTATGTTCCTTTGTTCATTCTAATGTATGTGGAGTATAAACTCGTGCACTTTCAAAATAGGCTGTTGTTTAGTTGAATATGTATGTTGAGTAGTAATTTTCCTCTTATGTGGCTCTTAGATGTTATCTTGGTGTTAAATT
Source organism: Nicotiana noctiflora (assembly GCA_032618575.1). Lineage (NCBI taxonomy): Eukaryota > Viridiplantae > Streptophyta > Magnoliopsida > Solanales > Solanaceae > Nicotiana > Nicotiana noctiflora. Next base: position 154,113 of record JASVEL010010335.1, read on the forward strand.
TTGGTGATGCCTGTTTAATCCATTTTTGAACTTATATCAATAATGTTAAGTCTGATTTTGCTACAGTTTGTAGGGTTGAATATTGGTTATAGTTGTATGGATTCACTTCAGTTGAAATTTAAGATTAAATGCATGCTTAATAAGACTCACTCCTGATTCATATTTGTTTTTTTAAAAATGTTGAAAATATCAGCACGTAGGTGAAGATTAGTGCACAAGACTTAAGGGTTTTGTTTCTCTTATCCTTTGCGTATGAGACCGTGTATTTATGCATATAAGTCTAAATGTTTTACTTGTTAATTTTTCACTAAACTTGGTTACATAAGTCTGTGTGTTTGGTCATTGGCAAATAAAAACTAAAAACCAACTGTCGATGTAGAACGCTTCTCATACATAAACGGTGAAGTGTGTGTGCATGTTTATTTGATATATACATTGGTTTGCTTCTGTTAAGGATCAGTCTTGAATCCTTACTTTCAACCCTATGTCCGTTATTACTTGGGGTCTTTTGGGGCTCAAATGAAGTGATTACGGTGAAACGAGAAAGGGCACTGCCTCGAGCAGTCCTTTTTTTTCGGCAGGCTATTGGGCCTGTCACCAGGCCCGGTACTTTTGAAATACAGTGATCTAATTTTTCGATAGAAACATCATTAATTCCTTTAAGTATCTTATTAATTAATTAACCTCATATAATGAGAATTGAGGGAGAGGGGTGAGCCATACTCAACAACATAAATAATTAGGGCCCTCCCAAGTTAGTGTAGAAGCCTTTAATTGGAATGAATCAGGGTGCGTTGCACTAAATAAAAATGACAAATTGCGTGGCCTTCATTTTAGTTTTGTATTGGTCTTTAGAATCCGAGGCATGTCATTTAGCAAATTCCATGGCCCTCGCAAAGTGCAAACGCGTTAGTCGCTTTAGGGGAGTACTTAATAATCTTACCTCCCTAAACTTGGGTACACATTTATGTGATTCAAATCTAAATCTCAATAAAGTCGGAACGCATCGAAAACTGCGGACGCATTTATGCAACGCAGTTCGAGATGCAATCTCACGACGTTGTAATCCTTTTTAAGTGTAATAAATAATAAAAGCGGTTCGAAGTTAAAATTTGCATAGAAGTTCATCAGGTAACAAAAATCAGATAAATAAGTTAAATGCAACAGGTGAGCGACCATGCTAGAACCACGGAACCCGGGAATGCCTAACACCTTCTTCTAGGTTAACAGAATTTCTAATTTTTCTAGTGCACGGACTATTAAACAGAGTCATTCTTTTCCTCGATTCGGGATTTAACCGGTGACTTGGGACACCATAAATCTCTCAAGTGGCGACTCTGAATTGAATAAAATGAATCCCACTTCGATTGTCCTTTAATTAGAAAAACTCCCTTTACCCCTCGCGTCCTCGCGGGTAGCGGAAAAAGGAGGTGTGACAGCTCTGGCGACACTGCTGGGGACAACAAAACCCAGAACCACTGGTTTAGGGTTTAAGAATTCGAGCTTTAAACAATTATTGTATTTGGCTTATTTATTATCTGATTTTATTATATGTTTGTCTTAATGTGCTAAATGTTGCTTCTACCGCCTTGATATTTTGTGAACTGTATATAAATTGTGCCGAAACCCTATTTCTTTTTGAGTCTTCTGAAAAATGGTGCATAAGCGTAGCCCGCCTTTTGAAAAATTATTCCAAATAGAGCGAGTGTTGGGTAAGTGACAAGGCCGGGCAGACTTTAGTGCTCCCGTTACGTCGCCCCCTCCTCAGCCCCAGTTGTCCGCTCGGGTACCTTAACTCTAGACCAAAACCCATGTTTTTCTTATACCTAGATAAAACACAGCTTCATGCCAGATCCCTAGTAGGAACGTTTATCTACATCATGTGCATTTGACTTAGGGGGCTCAATAGAGGGGTTGGGTCTGTCTAGGACAAGCAACCTGAAGTGAAAAGACCATCCTGCTGCATCAAATTTTGTGCATTTATTTGTTTAGATCGGCATGTTGAGCGGCTTCAAATATTGGAAAAAAAGAAAAAAAATTAAAAAAAGGAAAAAAAAGGTAACAATGTAGAGGATTAATCATTAGTTTTACCCGAATAGTGTCAAAATCCTGTTAAGTTATTTTTAGAAATTTAAATAAAAAATAAGAGTTTATTTTAGTGTGTCTCGTTTTCCAAATAATATATTCGAAAAAAAATAATATTTTGGATTTATTTGAGAAAACAAAAGGATTCTTGTTTTTAAACTTAGTTTGTTTTCTTTGACGAACTACGCCGGTTTGATTCTTACCGGACGTGAGATACGTAGGCAACCCTTATCGGGTCTAATCTCCCTTTTGCAAAGATAGCCATAAAAAGTGTGTCAAATATTTAAATATTGGTCATAAATAAGTCGGTGATACTGTTTTATAGAAAATGTGTTTTCACGGAGAGTCTATAAGAGTCACCCCTGAAACCTTGAATTTCCACAGGTTCAAATGAATACTGTCCAAGAATCACCCCAAGTCGTCATAGAAAGAGCTCACGTACAACTACGAGATTGGTGGGATGATCTGAATAAAGACGGTCAAGTTTGGGTAAAGGAGCGGTTGGGTCCTTTGCTAGACATACTGCATATCAAGCCACGAAATGACTTAATCAAGGCTTTGGTGACTTTTTGGGACCCCGTTAATAATGTATTCCATTTCTCGGATTTTGAACTCACTCCCACTTTAGAAGAAATAGCTGGGTACATTGCCTTCGGCCGAGAGTTAAGGAAGCAGAAGCTTATATTTCCCAGGGCCCCCTCGGTGCGTAAATTCTTCGATCTCTTGAAAATTAGCAAGCAAACGAGTAACGATCGCGTGAGAAATGGGAGTTGCAAGTTCTACTTTTTGTATTACAGATTCGGAAACTCAACCGGATTTGAATCACATGAAAAGGGTCTAAACAACAAACAGAACAAATGCACGTGTGAGGTTCATTGTCGGTTTGCTTTTATTGTAGCATTCTTAGGAATCATGGTGTTTCCAAATTCTGAAGGGACAATAGACACCCGTGTGGCTAGGATCGCACAGGTTCTCATCGACAAAAAGGATCACACTCTTGTCCCGCTTGTGTTGTCCGACATGTACCGCGCCTTGACTTTGTGCAAATCTAGGAGTTAGTTTTTTGAAGGTTGTAGCATTCTCCTGCAAATGTGGATGATCGAACACGTTCGACACCACCCTAAGTTCCTGAGGCATGCTTCAGATGGGATCAACTTCATCGTTAAATACGAAGAAAGGGTGGAAGATTATAAACCACCCGAGGGGTTTAAAGCATGGATTTCCTATTTGAGAAAGTTGAGAGCAGATCAAATTGAATGGACCATAGGGTGGCTCTCGATAACGGAGATCATTTACATGACCGCTTCAAAAGGCTACTTGATGGTGATAGGAGCAAGAAGTATACAACCATATGCGCCACAAAGAGTTTTGAGGCAACTTGGAAGATATCAGGTGATACCTGAGGAAACTGGCCTAAGCAATCTAGCCATTGAATAGCACCCCGAGGCAGTTATCCCTGAAGAGTTGGTGAATATAGATTGGCACTGCTGCCGGTATATAAAAAATAGCACCATGAGTAGTAATTTTCCTCTGATGTGGCTCTTAGATGTTATCTTGGTGTTAAATTTAGGTGATGCCTGTTTAATCCATTTTTGAACTTAGATCAATAATGTTAAGTCTGATTTTGCTACAGTTTGTAGGGTTGAATATTGGTTATAGTTGTATGGATTCACTTCAGTTGAAATTTGAGATTAAATGCATGCTTAATAAGACTCACTCCTGATTCATATTTGTTTTGTTAAAAATGTTGAAAATATCAACACTTAGGTGAAGATTAGTGCACAAGACTTAAGGGTTTTGTTTCTCTTATCCTTTGCGTATGAGACCGTGTATTATGTATATAAGTCTAAATGCTTTACTTGTTAATTTGGGACTAAACTTGGTTACATAAGTCTGTGTGTTTGGTCATTGGCAAACAAAAACTAAAAATCAAATGTCGATGTAGAACGCTTCTCATACATAAATGCTGAAGTGTGTGTGCATGTTTATTTGATATATACATTGGTTTGCTTCCGTTAAGGATCAGTCTTGAATCCCTGCTTTCAACCCTATGTCCTTTATTACTTGGGGTCTTTTGGGGCCCAAATGAAGTGATTACGGTGAAACGAGAAAGGGCACTGCCTCGAGCAGTCCTTTTTTTTCAGCAGGCTAATGGGCCTGTCACCAGGCCCGGTGCTTTTGAAATGCAGTGATCTAATTTTTTGATAGAAACATCATTAATTCCTTTAAGTCTCTTATTAATTAATTAACCTCATATAATGAGAATTGAGGGAGAGGGTTGAGCCATACTCAGCAACATAAATAATTAGGGCCCTCCCAAGTTAGTGTAGAAGCCTTTAATTGGAATGAATCGGGGTGCGCTGCACTAAATAAAAATGACAAATTGCGTGGCCCTCATTTTAGTTTTGTATTGATCTTTAGAATCCGAGGCATGTCATTTAGAAAATTCCATGGCCCTCGCAAAGTGCAACCGCTTTAGTCGCTTTAGGGGAGTACTTAATAATCTTACATCCCTAAACTCGGGTACACATTTATGTGACCCAAATCTAAATCTCAATGAAGTCGGAACGCATCAAAAAATGCGGACGCATTTATGCGACGCTGTTCGAGACGCAATCTCACGACGATGCAATCCTCTTTAAGTGTAATAAATAATAAAAGCGGCTCGAAGTTAAAATTTGCATAGAAGTTCATCAGGTAACAAAAATCAAATAAATAAGTTAAATGCAACAGGTGAGCGACCGTGCTAGAACCACGGAACCCGGGAATGCCTAACACCTTCTCTCGGGATAACAGAATTCCTTATTCAAATTTCTGGTGCGCGGACTGTTAAACAAAGTCATTCTTTTCCTCGATTCGGGATTTAACCAGTGACTTGGGACACCATAAATCTCTCAAGTGGCGACTCTGAATTGAATAAAATGAATCCCGCTTTGATTGTCCTTTAATTGGAAAAACTCCCTTTACCCCTCATGCCCTCGCGGGTAGCGGAAAAAGGAGGTGTGACAAACATGAGTACCCAACTCCTGCAGTATAGACCTTTAAAACTGTAAATTTAACTGAGTACCCCTATCTGAAATGATGGAAACTGGGTTACCATGCAACCGAACAATCTCCCAGATATATATCTCTGCTAGATGCTCTGGAGAATAAGTAGTATATATAGGAATGAACTGTGCGGACTAGGTCAGCCAAACCACAATAAGCCAAATAACGCCGAACTTCTTCAAAGTCCGTGGAAGTCTAACCATAAAATCCATAGTGATCTGCTCCCAGTCACTCTGGAATATCCATCTGCTGCAGCAAGCCACCCAGTCTCTGATGCTCATATTTCATATGTTAACAATTGAGACACCGATCTACAAATCCCACAATGTCTTTCTTAATTCTTCTCCGCCTAATGTTGTCTTAGATCTTGATACATATTCACGGTACTCGAATGAATGAAATACCGCGAGCTATGGGCCTCCTGCAAAATCAACTCCAGAAGCCCATCCACATTAGGCACACATATCCGGCCCTACATCCTCAACACCCCCATCATCTTCGATAGTCACATACTTGGTATCATCATGCTGAACTCTGTCCTTAAGGACATGCAAATGAGGACCATCATACTGGCTATCCCCAATGCGCTCATATAAGTGTGGCGCCCTGTGACGACCCAAAGGGTCATCACTTGTTTTATTAATCATTTCGAGCTTCTGAGGTCTTGAAAACCTCATTTATACTTGCCTCGATTTGCGTGCACAGTTCGGGCACGAAGCTGGAAAATGTTTATGTTGAAATATGTGAAATATTTGAGGAATATTGATATTAATATTGGTATGGTTGACTTTGGTCAATATTTTTGATAAACGGACCCGGAATCGTGATTTGACGGTCTCAGAAAATCCGTAGAAAAATATGGAACTTGGGCGTATGCCCGGAATTGAAATCCGAGGTCTAGAACCCCGGTAAAAGAATTTTTCTCTTAAATTGTTTTCTGAAAATGTTTAAGGAAAATGAAACTGAAATTTGATCAAAAAGTAATGGTATCGGGCTCGTATTTTGGTTCTGACACCCGGTACAGGTCAAATATATTGGTTAAGCGCTTCCTGTAAAGTTTGGTTGAAAACGGACGTCTTTTGACATTTTTCGGCCTTTAATTGAAAATTTTGGAAATTATGAAATTTGAAAGAAATTCTTGAGTTTTAAGGCTCAATTCATTGATTTTGATGTTATTTTGGCGATTTGATCGCGCAAGCAAGTTCGTATGATGTTTTTAAGTCAGTGTGCATATTTGGTTTGGAGCCCCGAGGGCTCGGGTGAACTTTAGATAGGCCACGAGATCAATTTTTCATGTTAGAAAGTTGCTGTCAGCACCTAGTCTGCAGAGTTCGCAAATGCGAACAATAGTTCGCAAATACGAACTTCCCAATATTCTGCCTGTGTTCGCAAATGCGAACTTCCCAATATTCTGCATGTGTTCGCAAATGCGAACAATAGTTCGCAAATGCGAACTCCCCCATATTTTGCCTGTGTTCGCAAATGCGAACAGTAGTTCGCAAATGCGAACTTTCCAATATTCTGCCTCTGTTCGCAAATGCGAACTTCCCAGTTTTGTCTTGGATTCGCAAATGCGAACAAAAGTTCGCAAATGCGAACTTCCCAGCCTTAGCTTATTTTTCAAACTCCAGAAATTGGTCGGGGTTCGCAATTGCGAACCCATGTTCGCAAATGCGAACACAGAGACCTGTAAATCCCGATTTTCAGCTTCATTTTCCACATTTCATAACCCAAAAACATCCATTGACGATTTTTCACGAACTCCCTCTTCTTCAAAACAATTGTAAGTCACTTTTTAATTAATTCTTTCAATTCCTAACAACATTAAACATGTTTTTCAATAGAAATCAAAGGTTTTCATGATAGAATTTCTTGTTCTTGGTAGAATATAGGGTTTTTCATGAATTAAGAAATTGGACCTCGAATTGAGGTCCGATTTTGAAACAAATCATATACTTGAACTCGTGAGGGGATGGGTAAACGGATTTTGGTCCGAACCCCGAGTTCCGACCATGTGGGCCCGGGGTCGAAATTCACTATTCCGGGCAGAATGTTGTGAAAGTTGAAATTGGCCTTATGAATTAGTTTGTTGAGTAGTATTGATGATATTAAATCAATTGTGTATAGATACGATTGGATTGGAGCCGAATTTGAAAGGAAAAGGCGTTGCCACAGATTGAATTATTCGTAAATCATTTGAGGTAAGTGTTTGTTCTATCCTAGCTTGAAGGAACAGGAATTTAGTTATGTATAAATTGTTGATTAAGAGTTATTGGTGTTATGCTGGTAATGGAGATAAATTATTGAAATTATTATCAATTATTGGTTCAAAACCGGTAATTATAAATATTGTTGATGCAGAGATTATTGGCTAAATGCCGGTAATATATATATTTATGAATTGGGATCGTGTGGCGCGCCGACCACTTATATATTTATGAATTGGGATCGTGTGGCGCGCCGCCCACTTATATAATAAGAAATGGGATCGTGTGGCACGCCGACCACAAAGTGATTTAAATCTTGGCATTGGCCATAGTTGCCGGTAGCCTATTGATATATTTGGGAGCGGGTGGTACGCCTACCACAAGATATAATCTATTGATATATTTGGGAGCGGGTGGTACGCCTACCACAAGATATAATTACTGTGATAGTTGGGAGCGGGTGGTACGCCTACCACGAGATATGAAATGAGAAAGGAATTGAGATATTAAAGTAAGATTTATTCTGTTGACTAGATTATTCTGGATATCACGAGTTATTGACTGCTATTTCAGAGTAGAGTCTTTCCTTATAAATGTTTTTGGTACCTGTATATATATATATATATTGCAACTGTACAGGTTTATGTGGGTGACTGGCCTTAGTCTCGTTACTATTTCGCTGGGATAGGCCATGCACTTACCAGCACATGGGGTCGGTTGTGCTGATACTACACTCTGCGCTCTTTTTGCGCAGATACAGGTTACGGACAGCAGCAACGGCAGTAGCGATTGTGGATATTCCGACTACTGAGACTACGAGGTAGCCTTGCAAGCGTCCGCAGGACCCGTTGTCTCTTCTATCTATGTATTTCATTCTGTTATCTCATGTATTCGAGATAAACATCTTATATTTTTTTTCCAGATAATTGTGTGTATTATTCTTAGAAGTTCGTGAGTATTGTGACACCAGTCTTGGGTAGTGTATCATGTTTGGGGTTTTCTTTATCATATTTGATAAGATTGACTAAGTCTTCCGCTAAGTTTAATTATTCCGCTGTGATTTATTTGTTTTTAATTTTAAAGTCTTAATAAGAATTTGGTAATTTATGGAGGTGTAATTAATATTTGGCTTGCCTAGCTTCCACTAGTAGGCGCCATCATGACCCCCCGATGGTGGGAAATCCGGGTCGTGACACGCCCCTTTTTTCCCTCCCCGCGACGGGAGAATCGGGTTTATGACATTTATGGGGCAACTCGTTCTTTTTGGGAACTAGGTTTTGCATTTTTTGAAGAGTCGCCACCTAATGATTTATGGCGCATTAGGAAACCTTACAAAATTCAATTACAACTACACTTTCAATAACCAAAGATAGGGTAAGGGATTGACATTATCCCAAGGGGAAGGTGTTAGGCACCCCTCAAGATCCACTAGTGTGGTTCCCAGCCGGATAGTTCTTTGTGAATTTGGTGCAGTTAACATGTAAGCAGATAAGGCTCAAGTAGGAGGGGATTTGATATACAAATGCTTGGAAGTAAAAAAAAGTATGAAAGAGCAGTTATATAAAAGGGTTTTTTAAGAAGAAGTCAAAATAATTTTAAGGCGGAGAAAGAAGAGGAAATGGGGTCCTAGGTTTATTTATAATATGGATCACATAAATGAAATACCCGATAATTATTCCTCAAAATATGGGCTACACATTGTATTAGCGCATCAGTCATCATATCTATATCTACCCTTCCCACCCGTTAAGGTATTAAAGTGCGAATAACTCTCGATCGTTATTGCATGCTATTACCCATCCCATTCCTATCAGTCCCGGAGGCACTTAGGACTACTAATCCTAAAAATGAGGGATATTAGACTGACTTGAAATTTCAAAGGTAAAAATCTAAGGCAACATACAAAATATATAAAAGATTGCACATTCATGAGGGAAACACATAAACACACAAGGCTCAAGTATACCTCCTCAAACAAAATAATACAATAGCCTGACTCAAATAAACAACTCATGTCTGATTCTTAAAAATACTTGAGGGAAGAGATCATTATTGTTACATCGGGCTTGCTCTATTACATGACTCAGTTAGGAAGCACGAATCAAGCCTGCCTACTGATTGTAACACTTAAACAAATAACGGAAGAGTGTTTAGTTTTATTATTGTTACTACATAAGGCTTGCCTAAGCGTTTAGGGGAACTCTTTGGGACATGCATCTATTACTGATTCTGAGCGTGGTCACAACTTAAATCGAATGGTTTGAAAACCTATAGGCATGCTTACTAAATCATGTTAACAAGGAGAGATTAAGTTACTTAAGCACTGGTTCAGAATTGGCTGATTTTAAAACAGATTAGTTTTAGATTCCTCAGGCGAAGGTATCTATTGTTGCTGATTTTAAACCTTATGGACATAATATCTAACATTGAGTGTGAATAGAAACGAATCAGATTTTTCTGTTTACTTTCTTTGGGAATCCCTATAGGCGTGATTTCTATGAAGGGGTAGTGATTTTAATGATATTTGATTTTAACCATCTAGATCCTAATGGCATGATATCTAAAATGCAGAATTAAACATGACAATAGGCCCTATAGACATGATATATGTTGTTAGAATTAAACGTGCAGAATATCAAGTCCTATAAGCATGATTTCTAAATTGCAGAATTACACATCCAGAATTGCAAGTCCTATAGACATAATATCTAAATGCAATTTGGATATGAAGAATTAAAAGTAGTTCTATAGGCATATTTTCTACCCTTAACATACATAATTACCCATCCTTTTTCACTAGCCTTTCCCATTGTTTATTACAAACCGCAAAAAAAATGAATTACATCAAAACAATACATAAAAGATACAACCAGAGGAAGCCTGATTCTTGGTTCCTCCCTGAGCTATGGAATAAATTGCTTTAAGATGTCATTGCTTCAAAACTTTTCTCAGACTCGAGTGTGTCAAAGTTCCTAAGGGTCTCAAAAGGACCCCAAGCAGTGCTCACACCCAAGTTGCATAACCAGAATATAGACGAGTCCAGTGTGGAAATGACATCCCTTGTGTGTCCAAGTTCAGAGGGAGCTCATGGGTCGCAAGGCAAGACTCACATAAGGGGAGCAGACCTTAAGTTCGAACTTGTACAAATCTTCAAAACACCTCAAACAACATCAAAACCACCAAACCACATCGAATTCAAGCCTAATGTTCTAAAATCTTCTGCATTTCCACTTTTGATAAAAAAATATACCAAACCATGTCCGAATAATCTGAAATTTTGCACACACATCCCAAATGACATAACAAAGCTACTGCAACTTTAAGAATTCCATTCCGACCCCTACATCAAAATCACACATATAAATCGGAAAATACCAAAAACTTAATTTTGCCAATTCAAGCCTAAATTTACTCCGGCCCTCAATAACACATTTCGATCACACTCCTAAGTCCCAAAATCATCTCCCAAAGCTATATAAACCATCATTACTCACATCCAAGCTCTCTAACACATAAGTCAATATCCGATTGACTTTTCCGACTTAAGCTTTCCTAAAAGAGACTAAGTATTTTCAAACCTTCTCAAAACCTTTCCGAATCTGAGCCAACCAACCAAATCATCTATAGAACCATAAATAAGGCAAATAGAAGCAGAAATGGGGAAAACGGAACGGTAACTCATGAGACGACCGGACGGGTCGTCACATCCCTAATTAATATTTTACTAGGAACACTCTTAATCTTTTGTAAATAATTAAGTAGTATTTAGTAAAACTAAATAATAAGGATAAATTAGATATAAAAATGAATAATCTTTTTTCAATATAATAAGAATATCGAAAGAGTATTTCATGTTTATAAAGGAATGAGAACTTTGACGTAACTTGTAAAGTTATTTTCAGGTGAAGTCACAGGTTCAAATAGTAAAAATAGCCTCTTGCAGAAATGTAGGGTAGACCAGTGGCGAAGCCATAAATTTTCTGAAGGGTGTTCGAACTAGAAATAAATAAATAAAAATTTTAACAAAGGGTGTTCAATATATATTATATTCCTCTAAAACCGAATAATTTTTACTTATATATGCAGAATAATTTTCCAACAAAAGGTGGTTAATTGACCACCCTAACCTAAGTGTGGCTTCGCTCCTTGCTAAGTTTACAATAGTAAATGATCGGGATCTTTCCGGACCTCATGTATAGTTGGTAGTGGTGTCAAAGGTTCGGTTCAGCCGATTATTTTATAAAATTTGTACTATACCAATTTTTCGACTATTCTATCATGTATAACCAAAATTAGACTTTTAAAATCATACCAATCATGTCGGTTTCTCTTCAGTATTGGTACGGTTCGGTTAATTTTTGATATTTTTTAAAATTTCACTTAAATGTGACTAGTAGAAGTAGAATACAACAACATACGTACTTTTATATGACTTATCAAAACTCTCTAGACATTTTTACTATTTAAAAGGTGATGAATTAAGAAAACATGAAAAATTGCGAGAGTATAGATCCATCAACTCTTCTACTGTAGCGTAAAAAAACTAAGAAAAGACCGAAAATATAAATCACACTAATCGAAAGATATTAAGTAAGTTGAGATTCAAGAATAAAGTCTATAGAAGATTAAATATTCGAAAATATAAATTTAAATCATTCGAAAGAAAAAATATTCAATACATTGTAGGGTAATCGCTAGAATACCTTGTGTCTTGCTAGTGAATATGCTGGAAATAATTAAGTTTCAATAATAATATAATAGTTTGAGAATTAGGATTTTGAGTTTACTTATTTGTTGGCCTTGTAACTGTTTCGATGATTTCAAGCCCTCCCCCCTCCCCCAAAAAAAAATTTAATGTTTTATTATTTTTTAAACTTAATGGATAAATGTATTTTTTTCTTATAAATTTATTCGGTAGGGTTTGAATTTTTTGGTTCATTTTTATAAAATATAAAATCTACCCTAATTATCGATTTGGTTAAAATTTATATAAAAACTATGATTTATTAAAAAAATCTAAAATTGATTCGGTGTCATACGATTCAATTGATTTTCAAATATTCGTTGACACGCCCGGATAGCACGACAGTACATCGAGCTACCATTTATTTCATGTTTATAAAACAAAAGTCCATGTGGACAACTGGCGCTAACCACTAAACGGCCGGTAAAAATAACATATAAATATGGAACTGTCACCTATAATGTCGCATATTATGTCCACTTTTCTCTTTTTCCCTTCACATTTCACTTTTCCTTTTTCGCTTCTCTTTCCTTTTCTTTCTTTCTTTTTCACAAAGCAATTCCTTCTATCCAAAACCTCAATTTCCTTCCTTCGAAAATTAGCTTGTTTTGTCTGCTGCCGCTTATGATCGTAAATCTAAAGGTAAGTATATATTAACATTACTCGGTATTTATTGAGTTTTTATTATTACCCTTTAATTGAATTTCAATTGTTATTCAGAATTGAATTCCTGGGCCTTTTACTTCTTTTCGTTTTTACCTCAAAGAGACGATATTTACAAGATTCTAATGGATTTTAAGAAGCTTCGTAACATTAATCGGGTAGAAATTTCAAACTTACGAAGCTAGAGGTGTGCCTATAGACTCTTTGACTTTTATGAGCCTCGGCATAATTGGTAAAGTTAAGATAGACTCTCGCAAGAATGCAGAGTAATGCTGCTGCCTACGATATACTCTTGTAGTCCGGACCTTCCCGGACTCCGCACAAAGCGGGAGCTTACTTCACCGAGCTGCCCTTTTTTTATTGAACCGTGAACCGAGAGTCTATCGGAAACAATCTATCTACTTTCTTAGGTCAAGCATACACACTACCCTCCCAGACCCCACTCGTGGAATTTCACTGGGTTGTTGTTGTTGTATTGAACCGTGTGAGCACCACTCCTTTAAGAAAGAAATGAAGACTTTGATATTTTTGGTTTTAAATGTATCATAACATTTGTGCGGCTATAAAAACTTGTAATTAAGTGTGAAACAGGAAATTCGGGTCACATTATTTTCAAATTTAGAAATGTGTTATTCTTGCTTAAATGGAATAATAAATAAATAATGTCAATCTTTTTGGAACGGAAATAGTACATCTTTGAAATTTAGTTTTTATTTCTGCCTTGTGAATGGCTGGTTCACTAGATTATTGTCTTTGCCCATAGTTGAAAATATGTTATATTTTACCTTCTATATCGTATAGTATCCCGCATTTTTTGTTTCTACTTGACAATTTCCTTCACAGATCTCCCTGTTTGAGCTTTGGACATGTTGGAGGTATTTGATGGCTGTTTTAGGCTGCTTAATGGACTGAAAATGGATCTGCAATGTAGCTCTTATTTTAGCAACAAGATCAGATTTTTTGTAGAGGCAGGAGTTTTTGTCTGCTGAAGAAGATGAGGAAATTGTTGCGGCCAATACTGGTTGTTCTGTTGTTCAGAATTGACTGGAAGAAGCTCTTCTTTATTGGTGCTATTCTGACACTGTTTAGGGTTGTAGTTCAAATTTCTACACTTCCTCATCCTCTGACTGAATGGAGTCTCTTTCCATCATTGGATGTTTCATCTTACCGAAATTCGAACCATGAAAAGAAATTAACGGAACTTCTGGCAAGTCCAGATAGCTGGTTCAATATTAGTCAAGATGCCCCCCTAGTTGTTTCAATCAACTCTACCGACAGATTAAGTCAAAGAATGCAAGTTCTGGAAAAACAAGAGCAGGTTTCGAGACAGAAGAAACATAGGAAGCATGTCTCTGCAGTTGATAAATTTATTTCCCCTCCACCTGTTAGAAATGTGTCCAATAACTTGCCGGTAAGTTTTCTTTTGTGTTTATATTCCTTAGGAATATTACTAGTAAATTAGTATGTCCATCTTATATCTTGTTCTTTATACTGTAATTGATATTCCAGAGATACATTGCATCGTTGACTCCAGATGAGGCACTTGCATATGCCAAAAGAGAGATTGAGAATGCCCCACTAGTTAGAGATGATCAGGGCACGCATACTCCTCTGTTCAGGAATGTATCTGCCTTTAAGAGGTATTTGATTATAGTTTTAGATAGCTTATTTTCTTGGTTATGATGATATCCCCCGATATGATGTTACAGAGTGATTGTGTTTATGTTTTTGTTTTATGGAATATATACTCAGATTATAATTTTTTATGCGATGTATGCCGGAGTAACTAATGCGGCTTTTGTTTTTGTTTTTGTTTGCCTTTTTTCCCTGCGCCGAGGGTCGATTGGAAACAGCCTCTCTGCCCTTCCGGGTAGAGATAAGGCCTGTCTATATATTACCCTCCCCAGACCCCACTTTGTGGAATATACTGGGTTGTTGTTGTTGTTGGAATATATACTCAGATATGACATATGTTTGTTTGTGAATCTAAAATCGAGTACTTAACAATCCCCACTGTCAATAATCTTAACAATCATAACGTCATTCTGGTTTCCTGATTTGCAAGGTCTAGTTGTTAGAGCAGTAGTTGACATGTCATTAATTAATGAAAAATCTTATACGGAAACCAAGAAATTGAAGTTTTCATGAATTTCAGCCTGTAGGTCATAGCGGAAGCTAGAATATTGGTTAGAGTAGTTAAATGAACATATCATATATATTAGCAATTCAAAAGTCTCTCCACCCACTATTATAAACTGCTGGGGCCAAGTCTTGTGAGATACAGTTGTAAATGTTATTATGACTGCAGATTGTGCTTTCTGTACATTGACTGGCAACCATTGGCTATTGAAGCTTTCTCTATTAAGCTTATCTTTGTAATCTGTTTGTATGTTTTCAGAATTAGTTTTTTTCTTTAAACACAATTAGGTTGACATTCCAGGAGTTATGAGTTGATGGAGCTTATACTCAAAGTTTATATTTACAAAGAAGGGAAACGGCCTATTTTTCATCAACCTTATCTTCGAGGAATTTATTCATCCGAGGGATGGTTCATGAAGCTGATGGAAGAAAGTCGCCATTTTGTGACACGGGACCCGGAAAAGGCTCACCTATTCTATCTTCCATATAGTGCACGTCAGTTACAAAGGGTACTATACGTGCCTAACTCACATAACCTTAAGCCACTATCGGTATTCCTGCGGGACTACGTGAACATGTTAGCTGCAAAGTATCCTTTCTGGAACCGGACACGTGGGTCAAATCACTTCCTTGTTGCTTGTCATGATTGGGTATGTATGCGTATCAATACCATCTCTGCTAAACTAGCTACAGTTCTTTCATGAGCATTCATTTGTGGACCTAAGCTTTTAAATTTTCTTTCTAAGGCTTGGGAGTTGGACTTAGTTTAATAAAAGAAGCTAGAAATTTAAAAATATGGAACAAGTTGATTAAACAATATGACTAGACTGGCATACAGTAAAACAAAAGAGCTTACGATAGAACTAAAATTGTCAAAGTTCAACATGATTTTTCTGAAAGTGTTGGAACTTTTCTGTTTTAGATTAACAAGTATTTTATGTCTTCTAACTACCCTATTTTTTAAAATATTCTTACAGGGACCTTACACGCTAAAGGATCAGGAGGAGCTAAGTAGAAACACTATAAAAGCTCTCTGCAATGCAGATATATCTGAAGGAATATTTGTTAATGGGAAGGATGTTTCCCTTCCGGAAACCACCATAAGGAATCCCAGGAGGCCGCTTAGAAACCTTGGCAGAAAAAGAGTGTCACAACGCCCGATTCTTGCCTTTTTCGCTGGAAATATGCACGGCCCGGTCCGTCCCAAACTTGTCAAGTATTGGAAGGACAAAAATGAATCCATAAAAATTTATGGGCCTTTACCCCATAGAGTCTCAAGAGTTATGTCTTATTCCGAACACATGAAATCAAGCAAGTTCTGCCTTTGTCCGATGGGTTATGAAGTTAACAGCCCGAGGATTGTCGAGGCGATATATTATGAGTTTGTTCCAGTTATCATTGCTGATAATTTTGTTCTTCCATTTAACGAAGTTCTTGAGTGGAGGGCTTTTTCTGTGGTTGTTTCTGAGAAAGATATTCCTAGGCTAAAGGAGATTTTATTGAGTATATCTCTGAGACGTTACCAGGCCATGCAAAATAATGTCAAGATGTTACAGAAGCATTTTCTTTGGAACTTAACACCTACTAGATATGATCTGTTCCATATGATTTTGCATTCAATTTGGTTTAGCAGGCTCAACCAGCTTCAAGTATAACAGATATTCCAATTCCTTGAGTGCTAGTTGTTCCAACTTGACGGTGTATTGGATTTCGGTTTATGACCTTAAGAGCTCATCAATTCGGATGTTGATATGCAAAACTTTTCAAGAGTTGCTGCTGGTTCAGTTGTTAAGTTCCCTTGACTTGTGCACTGATATCAGCTGCTGAATGCTTCTGCTACTTAGAAAAACAGAACTAGCAGCCTAGGAAAGGCTCTTATTTTATTAAAGAATTTAGACAGGGGAAGAACCTCCGTTCCATGACTCAATGTGGCAAACCTGATGACAAACCATTTTTGTAACTTTGACAAAAGGAGTTGCTTGCAAAGACTAACTCAGATATGGTAACTCACTACCCTCCCCAGACCTCACTAGTGGGATTTTAGTGTGTTGTTGCTGTTGTTGTTGCATGTCCCAAGTCACAAACCGGGCAGGTTTTAGTTGAAGAACAGAAAGGCAGTTGAAACTTTTGTCCAAATGTTAATGATCTCCCTTTGCAGAACAATGCAAGACAAGAAGGAATATTCCATTGATATTCAAATGGAGGTACAATTACAGTGAATCCAGGAAAATGAACGGCAAGAAACAAGGAAATGGAACTAAGCTATTCTGATGTTGGCATGGGACGTGTATCTCGACAATCTTTAGTAAAGGGTTACTTTGAGAAAGAAAGAAGAATAAGGTAGAGAGAATAGAGGAGAAAGAAAGGGAGAAAAGAAGAGAAGTAGAGGAAGAAAGATCGAGATAATGGATAATTTCCCACATTCGACGATACTCCTGAGCTTATAGTTTGGAGTAGATGAGTGCGAATGAGAGTGAGCTGATCTTTGACAGTTACTGCTTAAGTACAGGCTAACTTTCCCCGTGCGACAACTAATACAGATCATAACAATTTCTCTTCAGGAGTTCATTCTGTGTGTTAATATGTATGCGTCTGGGATGATGCATAAAAGATTTATTGAGTTCAATTTTCAGAACAGTACTGCTCTCAGATATGAAGTTGTTGTGACATGTCATGTATATCAGATAGCAGATTTATGTTGCTGAATATTTTTCTCAGAAATGAAGTGGCGACTTCCACCAAATATTTCAGATTCGCACCAAATATTCCACTAGGGGTAAAGTTCTTCCGAACAATAACAGATTCCCCATTCTCAAGGCTTGAATCCGTGAACATGTTTAAGACATGAAGATCAAGGTGATTGCTATCTTTCAGCCTTTCTCTAGACACATGGATCACTTTCTTCACTTCCTGGGATGTCTTAGTTTTCATAGAAGGTAGGATGTTGGAGTATTATCACTTTTAGCCCGTGCCAGAAACTATTTACATTTGGTAGTCGAAAAAGTATATAAAACTTGTATAATTTTTGTATATAAAATACAGATGTATATGTATATACAAAAAATATTCAAATTTTATATAGTTGTTGGCTATTATTTTTATAACAGCTATACAGTGTATTTTCCCTAGGATGTTGTGTATTAGTAAAATCTTTCAAGATCATTCATCCTTTTGTTCTCTTGTTTTTAGTCCACTAGTTTTCTTGAACAATCATAGGAAATATTGTCTATTCCTATTGTTAAACATTTATTTTCTTGGATTGGGTGATGATAGAAAAATGATCTATTATACCCTATGCAAAAATTCTGCTGTAATTCTGCACGTCTTTTAGCTACTGTAGTCGAACCCCTATTTAAACAATAGCCAAAATTTGCAAATGTTTTTAAGTATAGCTGCCTTAGGATCAACTTCAAACATGTGGCCTGATGTTGAAATCGTGGGTCTGAAGTTCTGCTCTACCAAAGCCTAAACTTCAGTTTTAATGAAGTTCAAATTCATACCTAAGATCTAATAAAGCTAGGTTTTGGCAAGAGGCCAACTTCAGGCCCCCAAGGTTTGAATTTGGAATTTGGGTTTGAAACATCAGCTTTCAAGCGGAAAAGCCCAATTTCATGCACAAAAGTTTGAAGGGCAAATTGCACCAGTAGCCATTTTCAAGTCTGATATTTAAATTATATCCACAATTTATAATGTATTTAAAGCTTAGTCAATTCGTGCAAACTTTAGGACAAGTCCTGAATTTTTGAGCTGTTAATTTGAAATTCATGACTTAATATCCTTAATTTTTAAGCTACTTATATGTATTCAAAACTACGTATCATGAATTTCTGAACTACTAATTTGAAATTCAAGATTAAGTGTTAATTCGTTTTTCTGGACACATTTTTTCGAATAGAACACGATGTTTAAACTTCAGGTTATTGTGTCTTAAAGTTTGAGCAAATTAGTTAATTTTTTTATATATATTATTAATCATAGGTATATTTTAAATAGCATACTTAAAAATGGCTAACCGATGTCATTTCCACTAAGTTTGAAGAAGAAGAAAAAGAAGCAGCACTACGTTCAGTCGAAAGTTTACCAAATCTGGCTAAACTCTAAATAATATTTTAATTTGATATATTTTTTTAAATAGAGAAGCGGCTACTTGGTGTCATTTCTACTAGTATTTGTCCCTTTTTTCTCTCTTCAATTTATCACAAATATTGTTCCACGAAGTGAGGAAGAAATTAAAAAATAGCAGACAGATTTATAGGTGGCCATCTAAAAATAGCTACAATTTCAAAAGTAATTGAAATTTAGCCATTTTTTATGTAAAGATAAATCTTAATAAAAATACTATCGAAAAATACTCAAGCATAATATACCAGAGTTCCTGCATAAGTATACTGGAAATCTATCATATTATAATGGAGTTCCAGTATAATATATCGGTCCAGCATACATAGGTGCTCCAATCTCCAGTATATTCTGCTTGAACTTTCCGCGTGTTGGAGTTCTAGCATAATATGATGGAAGTTCATACACATGTACACCGATCTCCAATATATTATGTTCCATGTTGCAATAAAATAGTAACTATTTGTTAATAATTTTACAAATGCTTGTTATTTTTAAATGATTAGTCTGAAAACGAATTAGTCCTTGCTATTTTTACAAATTAAAGTGCTCAGTTTGACACAGCCCAACAAATCTAGGCTATATATTTAAATAAGATGATAAACATTAATGAAGTTAGTTGAGAATGTACATCCTTAAGATTAATGTATAAGAAGAACTCAGTTACCTGAGAAGTTTAAGGGTGTGTAACGGAAAATATTTTTTATGGAAAATATTTTTTTGGAAAATAAGTAGTAATCTTATTTATTTTCCGGTGTTTGGTATGTAAATTAAGCAAAATAACTTCTCAAGAGTATTCATAAATAATTTAGATATAATAAATATGAAGCCATAAACTTTCAAACCAACAACCTTCTGGACCCACAAATTTCATAAACTTTCGAACCGCTTAACTTTTAAAATCGTGAAATTTCGAACCCGTAAACTTTATAATTTCTAAACCCGTAACCTTTCAAAGACATAAACATCCGAACTCAAAATTTTGAAACTTGTAAAATTTTGAGCCTTTAAACCGATAAATAAAAAAATTAAACGTGAGAAATATACAACAACAACAACAACAACAACAACCCAGTATAATCCCACCTAGTGGGGTCTTGGGAGGGTAGTGTGTACGCAGACCTTACCTCTACCATAGGGTAGAGAGGCTGTTTCCAAATAGACCCCCGACATCATTCCGTCCAAGAACTTTCCACCTTGCTCTTGGGGAGACTCGAACTCACAACCTCTCGGTTGGAAGTGGAGGTTGCTTACCATCAGAAACCTGAGAAAATATATTTAAAAATTTTCTTTTCGAGGGGGGGGGGGATTGGGGAGGTGGGGTGGGTGGTGCAAAAAAATAAAAAATAGAAATTTGAAATTGCAAGAAAAAAAATTAAGGTAAAAAAAATTATTTTTGTTTTTGTGGGGGAAAATAAAAATAGACAGAAATTTAAAATTGCAAAAAAATAAAAAACATTATGGTAAAAAAAATTTCTGTGGGAGGGGGGGAGGGGAGGGTAGCAGGGTGGGTGATAACGGGAAAAATGAAATTTGAAATGAAAAAGAAATTTTTTTAGAGAGGGGGTAGGTGGGTTGGTAAGGGTGGGGAAGGTTGAGAAGGAGCTTTGGAAAATGTTTTCCCTTCTTTTGATAAGAAAATATTTTTCTCCAATTGGAGGAAAATGAATTGATAAGGAAAATATTTTTCAAAATATTTAACCCAACCAAACATGAAATAAAAATATTTTCCGAAAATATTTTTCTTCACACCAAACACAACCTAAATGTGGTTATTCATCGTAGCCAGCTAAAGTTTCAAGCCAAAAAAGAAAGTTGTGCTCTTTTTCTTCACTAAGTTTTTTCTTAGCATATTTTATCAAGGATATTACATTCAATGGGAATATTATTAACAACAAAACTATACTACAATGTAACATAAGGCTGTTGGCAACAAAAAAAAAATCATCCATTTCAATTTATTTATCTTTATTTTTTAGTCTATTTTAATTTGTTCTTACATATCAAAATAATTTAACTTAGGCTTTCAACTTCATTTTTAATACGAAAATTTTATAAAATAAAATGTGGTATATTTAAAACTATAAATTTTAAAAGTTGTTTAGCTGCATAATTATTATTGACATATTTAAGACTATAATTTTTTATAATCTTTCTTAAACTCACTGGAGAGGAGGTTGTCACGTCCTAAAAAAACTACTAGACCTTTGTACCACACCCAGCTAATACCACCTGCTAGGTGAACCAACTATACCATATACTTATCATTTATTCAAGACTCAACCGAAATGAATGCAAAATCCAACGTTTCAATAAATAAATGTGAATAATCAACAATCCAAAATATTTAAAAATAATAATAATCAAAATTGAGGAACAACACTCTAGCTCGAATCCCGCACCAGACCATGGAGCATCTAAGAGAATTACAAAAGCATCATATGAATAAATTATAAAGGCTCTTTTGACAACCTCCACGAACTATGTGGTGGTTCACCTTAGAAGAACTGGATCAACTCTAGCAAACACATCAGCTACTAGCCAGCTATCACCGATAGTATTTGCATAGACATGCAGGATATGAGTGAGTTATATGTGAATATAACCCATTAAGATCCTCGACCCGCTGTCACGACAAAAAAAATTCAACTAGCCGTGGTGGAACATAATCTTATCTGCTAAGTAAGCCAAATAACAACAATCCAAGTTTTAAATATATTCAACTAACTCTAATACGCTTCCCAAGGACTAGTAACACAAATCATGCATTTCTAAGATTAGAATTTACAAACATGGTGTGAATAAAAAATATGTCATCTATTTGAAATAAACCTGGACATATTAAAAAATTCTAAAACTACCAAGAACAAGAGGCATCTATGAGTGGATTACACGTACATCTTCAATACTAGCCCCCGCTAAGTTGAACAACATCAACATCCATAATCTGCACGCAATGAGTAGAAGTGTATTATAAGTACAACCGACCCCATGTACTTAATAAATAATAAACCTAACCTTAGGTTGAAAGTAGTGCATAACTGAAACAAAGGTTGGCGTACAACACTAATAACCAACAATAATGCATAACAATATAATGAAAGTAACACCAGTAATAACTCAACAATAAAATGCTCAGCTCGTATACAATTCCGGAAAAATAAACATTTTCTTTTCAAGTAAAACTATTAAACTCAAATCTTTTGTCGAAATCACCAAAAATATGAGTAAGTCTGAAATCTGTATTTTTTCTATAAAACTTTAACAATAGATAAGAAATTTCATTATCCAATGGCATGAGGAAAAATACTTCTCTTTGCCTTATATCAAGTATGCATGTCTAATGCAATACAACATAATGATGAACTCATGTATTCACTCTCAAAGTACTCAATCTCATTGTCTCATATTTTCACTTAATATTCAGCACACTCAGTCATACGGCACCGTACAAGAAAAATCCAACACACACACACACACACACACACACACACACACACACACATATATATATATATATATATATATATATATATATATATATATATATATATATATATATATATATATATATATATATATATATATTGCAACTGCATGCCCCAGGAAGATCCATCTCGAATATAAATATCAACTGTACTAATTGTGTGGAGTGCAGATTTCGGAGGGCTCCTTTAGCCCAAGGGCTATAATTCTCAAAGACAACTTGCGTGTTACAGACAACTCATGTGCTATACAATTAATATTTGGATCTGCATTGACAACTAATGTGCTGCACAAATAATTCACGTGCCTAGTATCAATATCTGGATACACACGGACAACTCATTTGCTTTGTATTAATATCTGGATTCGCATGGACAACTCACATGTTATTACAAGCCAATCTGGCATGTTGCGGTGTGAAACTCGATCCCATAATAGTAAAATACCTACTGCAGCAACCTCAAAATCAAATGCTTGGCCTCACTCAGTTATCAATCTCTCCATTCTCTCAGGCTCACAATGTTATAAAAGTTAGCCCAAAAATGATGATATGATGTATCAATAATTAATAACAGAGACTGATATATGATATGTTATAAAGGAATATCAGTGAGAACTAAATTTCAATTTAAGCAAATAATTCAATAGCAATGACCTCTGTGGGTCTCAATAATACTCGAATATAGCCTCAACATGATTTTTAGCATGACTCTCAACTCAATTTCTTTAACACATAAAAGTACATGGATAATGCCAAGATTATTTGCCTACACAATTTCACGGGACCAATTATGTCACAATTTCTATGGTGCACGCCTACATGCCTGTCACCTAGCATGTGCGTCATCTCCAATGAAATCATATAACACATTTTTTCGTGGTTTATACCTTTAGCATCAAGTTTAGAAATGTTACTTACCTCGAACAAGCCGACTCCAATGCCGAGCAAGCTAACAATACTCCCGCTTTCATTTTGCACGCATAAACCTCTGAATGGCTATCTCCTCAATTCCAAGTCATACAATTCGAAACTAGTCAAACAACGTGCAAATTAATTAAAATATATATGCTTATATTTTAGCAAGTTATGAAAATTTCCAACTCCGCTCAAAAACTAACATTGGGACCCACGCCTCGAAACTCGATGAAACTCACAAAATTCTATAACCCATTTAATTACGAGTACAACCATACTAATTTCATTCAAATCTGACTCCGAATCAATATTCAAAACTCAAAAATTCATTAAAGAAATTTTAGAATTTTCCTCCAATTTCTCTTGAAAATTCAATAATCACAAGTCGAAAATAAAGATTAATTCATGAAATATAATTATAAGTTAGTCGAAAATACTTACTCCAAGTTGTCATGAAATTCCTCTTCAAGGTCCGCCAAAGCGAGTTCTAAAATCTGAAAATGGGTAAAAATGGCGAAACCCCGAACTTAAAGCTTTTCCCTAACGTTTCTGTGTTTGTGGACAGTATCTCACATCTGCGACCATCCATTTGCTAGCCAATTTTTGCATATGCGGATTCAGCTTCAACAAATAGCCATCGTACATGCGAAAATTCTTCTGCTTTTACACAATCGCAGGTGTGGGCCAAGGATCTGCATTTTGATAAGTTGCAATTTTGTCTGCTTATTTGCTCTCTTTTACTTGCGTTATAACTTAAAAATGCTTAAAGGTATTCACGATACCAACAAAATGTGCTTACTTGCAATAATACTGGAAAACGAGCCAAAGAAGTAAAAATCAACTCATAAAGGAGTTAAAAGTTAGCAAGAACCAAAAAAAGAGCAAAAAGGGGAAGGGTTAAAGCCAAACAAAATCATGAGCTATTCAGCCATTAAAGCTACGAACCAGGCAATCCAGACAGGTACATGTGGAGCAATCGAGAAGAAAAAAAGGAAGAAGTACTAGTCATAGAAGGGAGGTCGTGGTCCAGGAGTCCCAATCCATATTACCATTAGCCTCGCCCACATCAACCTTACCCGCCAATACCATATAGCCCACCTCAACACTATTAACCTCCTCATGGTCCACAATTTTCTGTACATCACGCCCAAACCTACCCACCACCTTCTACTCCTTGGCTAACTCCAGCACCTCAAAATATTTACCACACCCATAACATATACCCACCACCAAAAACATATAAAAATCCCAATGGAACAAGTTTCCGCCCTAACCCTGGAGTCAAGAATGTCATGACACAAAGGAAGAAAACATTTACTCCCTTTGGTGAGTCGTATACCAATATTTTCTATCGACTAAGGCAACTCGGGATGTTAAACTCCATAGAGCCCAAAATCCCGAATCCACCACCGAGAAACTTGGACCAATCTGTCAATTGTGAATATTGTTCAGGAGCCCCAGGGCATGACACTAAAAATGCTGGCACCTGATGTCTGCAATACAGGAGCTTATCGACTCTAGAAGAATTGAGGTTCATGCTCCCGAGGCTCCTAATATAACACATAACCCTTTGCCTGTGCACCATGAGACTCACATGATAGAGGTGG
>JASVEL010010336.1:0-68694 GCA_032618575.1 Nicotiana noctiflora
AGTTATATAAAGGGGTTTTTTAAGAAGAAGTGAAAATAATTTTAAGGCGGAGAAAGAAGAGGAAATGGGGTCCTAGGTTTATTTATAATATGGATCACATAAATGAAATACCCGATAATTATTCCTCAAAATATGGGCTACACATTGTATTAGCGCATCAGTCATCATATCTATATCTACCCTTCCCACCCGTTAAGGTATTAAAGCGCGAATAGCTCTCGATCGTTATTGCATGCTATTACCCATCCCATTCCTATCAGTCCCGGAGGCACTTAGGACTACTAATCCTAAAAATGAGGGATATTAGACTGACTTGAAATTTCAAAGGTAAAAATCTAAGGCAACATACAAAATATATAAAAGATTGCACATTCATGAGGGAAACACATAAACACACTAGGCTCAACTATACCTCCTCAAACAAAATAATACAATAGCCTGACTCAAACAAACAACTCATGTCTGATTCTTAAAAATACTTGAGGGAAGAGATCATTATTGTTACATCGAGCTTGCTCTATTACATAACTCAGTTAGGAAGCACGAATCAAGCCTGCCTACTGATTGTAACACTTAAACAAATAACGAAAGAGTGTTTAGTTTTATTATTATTACTACATAAGGCTTGCCTAAGCGTTTAGGGGAACTCTTAGGGACATGCATCTATTATTGATTCTGAGCGTGGTCACAACTTAAATCGAATGGTTTGAAAACCTATAGGCATGCTTACTAAATCATGTTAACAAGGAGAGATTAAGTTACTTAAGCACTGGTTCAGAATTGGCTGATTTTAAAACAGACTAGTTTCAGATTCCTCAGGCGAATGTATCTATTGTTGCTGATTTTAAACCTTATGGACATAATATCTAACATTGAGTGTGAATAGAAACGAATCAGATTTTTCTGTTTACTTTCTTTGGGAATCCCTATAGGCGTGATTTCTATGAAGGGGTAGTGATTTTAATGATATTTGATTTTAACCATCTAGATCCTAATGGCATGATATCTGAAATGCAGAATTAAACATGACAATAGGCCCTATAGACATGATATATGTTGTTAGAATTAAACGTGCAGAATATCAAGTCCTATAAGCATGATTTCTAAATTGCAGAATTACACATCCAGAATTGCAAGTCCTATAGACATAATATCTAAATGCAATTTGGATATGAAGAATTAAAAGTAGTTCTATAGGCATATTTTCTACCCTTAACATACATAATTACCCATCCTTTTTCACTAGCCTTTCCCATTGTTTATTACAAACCGCAAAAAAAATGAATTACATCAAAACAATACATAAAAGATACAACCAGAGGAAGCCTGATTCTTGGTTCCTCCCTGAGCTATGGAATAAATTGCTTTAAGATGTCATTGCTTCAAAACTTTTCTCAGACTTGAGTGTGTCAAAGTTCCTAAGGGTCTCAAAAGGACCCCAAGTAGTGCTCACACCCAAGTTGCATAACCAGAATATAGATGAGTCCAGTGTGGAAATGACATCCCTTGTGTGTCCAAGTTCAGAGGGAGCTCATGGGTCGCAAGGCAAGACTCACATAAGGGGAGCGGATCTTAAGTTCGAACTTGTACAAATCTTCAAAACACCTCAAACAACATCAAAACCACCAAACCACATCGAATTCAAGCCTAATGTTCTAAAATCTTCTGCATTTCCGCTTTTGATAAAAAAATATACCAAACCATGTCCGAATAATCTGAAATTTTGCACACACATCCCAAATGACATAACAAAGCTACTGCAACTTTTAGAATTCCATTCCGACCCCTACATCAAAATCACACCTATAAATCGGAAAATACCAAAAACTTAATTTTGCCAATTCAAGCCTAAATTTACTCCGGCCCTCAATAACACGTTTCGATCACACTCCTAAGTCCCAAAATCATCTCCCAAAGCTATATAAACCATCATTACTCACATCCAAGCTCTCTAACACATAAGTCAATATTCGATTGACTTTTCCGACTTAAGCTTTCCTAAAAGAGACTAAGTATTTTCAAACCTTCTCAAAACCTTTCCGAATCTGAGCCAACCAACCAAATCATCTATAGAACCATAAATAAGGCAAATAGAAGCAGAAATGGGGAAAACGGAACGGTAACTCATGAGACGACCGGACGGGTCGTCACATCCCTAATTAATATTTTACTAGGAACACTCTTAATCTTTTGTAAATAATTAAGTAGTATTTAGTAAAACTAAATAATAAGGATAAATTAGATATAAAAATGAATAATCTTTTTTCAATATAATAAGAATATCGAAAGAGTATTTCATGTTTATAAAGGAATGAGAACTTTGACGTAACTTGTAAAGTTATTTTCAAGTGAAGTCACGGGTTCGAATAGTAAAAATAGCCTCTTGCAGAAATGTAGGGTAGACCAGTGGCGAAGCCATAAATTTTCTGAAGGGTGTTCGAACTAGAAATAAATAAATAAAAATTTTAACAAAGGGTGTTCAATATATATTATATTCCTCTAAAACCGAATAATTTTTACTTATATATGCAGAATAATTTTCCAACAAAAGGTGGTTAATTGACCACCCTAACCTAAGTGTGGCTTCGCTCCTTGCTAAGTTTACAATAGTAAATGATCGGGATCTTTTCCGGACCTCATGTATAGTTGGTAGTGGTGTCAAAGGTTCGGTTCGGCCGATTATTTTATAAAATTTGTACTATACCAATTTTTCGACTATTCTATCATGTATAACCAAAATTAGACTTTTAAAATCATACCAATCATGTCGGTTTCTCTTCAGTATTGGTACGGTTCGGTTAATTTTTGATATTTTTTAAAATGTCACTTAAATGTGACTAGTAGAAGTAGAATACAACAACATACGTACTTTTATATGACTTATCAAAACTCTCTAGACATTTTTACTATTTAAAAGGTGATGAATTAAGAAAACATGAAAAATTGCGAGAGTATAGATCCATCAACTCTTCTACAGTAGCGTAAAAAAAACTAAGAAAAGACCGAAAATATAAATCACACTAATCGAAAAATATTAAGTAAGTTGAGATTCAAGAATAAAGTCTATAGAAGATTAAATATTCAAAAATATAAATTTAAATCATTCGAAAGAAAAAATATTCAATACATTGTAGGGTAATCGCTAGAATACCTTGTGTCTTGCTAGTGAATATGCTGGAAATAATTAAGTTTCAATAATAATATAATAGTTTGAGAATTAGGATTTTGAGTTTACTTATTTGTTGGCCTTGTAACTATTTCGATGATTTCAAGCCCTCCCCCCTCCCCCAAAAAAAAATTAATGTTTTATTATTTTTTAAACTTAATGGATAAATGTATTTTTTTCTTATAAATTTATTCGGTAGGGTTTGATTTTTTTGGTTCATTTTTATAAAATATAAAATCTACCCTAATTATCGATTTGGTTAAAATTTATATAAAACTATGATTTATTAAAAAAAATCTAAAATTGATTCGGTGTCATACGATTCAATTGATTTTCAAATATTTGTCAACCGGATAGCACGACAGTACATCGAGCTACCATTTATTTCATGTTTATAAAACAAAAGTCCATGTGGACAACTGGCGCTAACCACTAAACGGCCGGTAAAAATAACATATAAATATGGAACTGTCACCCTATAATGTCGCATATTATGTCCACTTTTCTCTTTTTCCCTTCACATTTCACTTTTCCTTTTTCGCT
The DNA here is from genome assembly GCA_032618575.1 of Nicotiana noctiflora. NCBI lineage: Eukaryota > Viridiplantae > Streptophyta > Magnoliopsida > Solanales > Solanaceae > Nicotiana > Nicotiana noctiflora. The sequence goes on from JASVEL010010336.1 coordinate 3,710, forward strand.
TCTCTTTCCTTTTCTTTCTTTCTTTTTCACAAAGCAATTCCTTCTATCCAAAACCTCAATTTCCTTCCTTCGAAAATTAGCGTTGTTTTGTCTGCTGCCGCTTATGATCGTAAATCTAAAGGTAAGTATATATTAACATTACTCTGTATTTATTGAGTTTTTATTATTACCCTTTAATTGAATTTCAATTGTTATTCAGAATTGAATTCCTGGGCCTTTTACTTCTTTTCGTTTTTACCTCAAAGAGACGATATTTACAAGATTCTAATGGATTTTAAGAAGCTTCGTAACATTAATCGGGTAGAAATTTCAAACTTACGAAGCTAGAGGTGTGCCTATAGACTCTTTGACTTTTATGAGCCTCGCCATAATTGGTAAACCTTAAGATAGCCTCTCGCAAGAATGCAGAGTAATGCTGCTGCCTACGATATACTCTTGTAGTCCGGACTCCGCACATAGCGGGAGCTTACTTCACCGAGCTGCCCTTTTTTTATTGAACCGTGAACCGAGAGTCTATCGGGAATAATCTATCTACTTTCTTAGGTCAGGCGTACACACTACCCTCCCCAGACCCCACTTGTGGAATTTCACTGGGTTATTGTTGTTGTATTGAACTGTGTGAGCACCTCATCTAAAAGCGTTATTATAGAGGACACTCTATTTACTTAATTACTCACTCCTTTAAGAAAGAAATGAAGACTTTGATATTTTTGGTTTTAAATGTATCATAACATTTGTGAGGCTATAAAAACTTGTAATTAAGTGTGAAACAGGAAATTCAGGTCACATTATTTTCAAATTTAGAAATGTGTTATTCTTGCTTAAATGGAATAATAAATAAATAATGTCAATCTTTTTGGAACGGAAATAGTACATCTTTGAAATTTAGTTTTTATTTCTGCCTTGTGAATGGCTGGTTCACTAGATTATTGTCTTTGCCCATAGTTGAAAATATGTTATATTTTACCTTCTATATCATATAGTATCCCGCATTTTTTGTTTCTACTTGACAATTTCCTTCACAGATCTCCCTGTTTGAGCTTTGGACATGTTGGAGGTATTTGATGGCTGTTTTAGGCTGCTTAATGGACTGAAAATGGATCTGCAATGTAGCTCTTATTTTAGCAACAAGATCAGAATTTTTGTAGAGGCAGGAGTTTTTGTCTGCTGAAGAAGATGAGGAAATTGTTGCGGCCAATACTGGTTGTTCTATTGTTCAGGATTGACTGGAAGAAGCTCTTCTTCATTGGTGCTATTCTGACACTGTTTAGGGTTGTAGTTCAAATTTCTACACTTCCTCATCCTCTGACTGAATGGAGTCTCTTTCCATCATTGGATGTTTCATCTTACCGAAATTCGAACCATGAAAAGAAATTAACGGAACTTCCGGCAAGTCCAGATAGCTGGTTCAATATTAGTCAAGATGCCCCCCTAGTTGTTTCAATCAACTCTACCGACAGATTAAGTCAAAGAATGCAAGTTCTGGAAAAACAAGAGCAGGTTTCGAGACAGAAGAAACATAGGAAGCATGTCTCTGCAGTTGATAAATTTATTTCCCCTCCACCTGTTAGAAATGTGTCCAATAACTTGCCGGTAAGTTTTCTTTTGTGTTTATATTCCTTAGGAATATTACTAGTAAATTAGTATGTCCATCTTATATCTTGTTCTTTATACTGTAATTGATATTCCAGAGATACATAGCATCGTTGACTCCGGATGAGGCACTTGCATATGCCAAAAGAGAGATTGAGAATGCCCCACTAGTTAGAGATGATCAGGGCTTGCATACTCCTCTGTTCAGGAATGTATCTGCCTTTAAGAGGTATTTGATTATAGTTTTAGATAGCTTATTTTCTTGGTTATGATGATATCCCCCGATATGATGTTACAGAGTGATTGTGTTTATGTTTTTGTTTTATGGAATATATACTCAGATTATAATTTTTTATGCGATGTATGCCGGAGTAACTAATGCGGCTTTTGTTTTTGTTTTTGTTTGCCTTTTTTCCCTGCGCCGAGGGTCGATTGGAAACAGCCTCTCTGCCCTTCCGGGTAGAGATAAGGCCTGTCTATATATTACCCTCCCCAGACCCACTTTGTGGGAATATACTGGGTTGTTGTTGTTGTTGTTGGAATATATACTCAGATATGACATATTTTTGTTTGTGAATCTAAAATCGAGTACTTAACAATCCCCACTGTCAATAATCTTAACAATCATAACGTCATTCTGGTTTCCTGATTTGCAAGGTCTAGTTGTTAGAGCAGTAGTTGACATGTCATTAATTAATGAAAAATCTTATACGGAAACCAAGAAATTGAAGTTTTCATGAATTTCAGCCTGTAGGTCATAGCGGAAGCTAGAATATTGGTTAGAGTAGTTAAATGAACATATCATATATATTAGCAATTCAAAAGTCTCTCCACCCACTATTATAAACTGCTGGGGCCAAGTCTTGTGAGATACAGTTGTAAATGTTATTATGACTGCAGATTGTGCTTTCTGTACATTGACTGGCAACCATTGGCTATTGAAGCTTTCTCTATTAAGCTTATCTTTGTAATCTGTTTGTATGTTTTCAGAATTAGTTTTTTTCTTTAAACACAATTAGGTTGACATTCCAGGAGTTATGAGTTGATGGAGCTTATACTCAAAGTTTATATTTACAAAGAAGGGAAACGGCCTATTTTTCATCAACCTTATCTTCGAGGAATTTATTCATCCGAGGGATGGTTCATGAAGCTGATGGAAGAAAGTCGCCATTTTGTGACACGGGACCCGGAAAAGGCTCACCTATTCTATCTTCCATATAGTGCACGTCAGTTACAAAGGGTACTATACGTGCCTAACTCACATAACCTTAAGCCACTATCGGTATTCCTGCGGGACTACGTGAACATGTTAGCTGCAAAGTATCCTTTCTGGAACCGGACACGTGGGTCAAATCACTTCCTTGTTGCTTGCCATGATTGGGTATGTATGCGTATCAATACCATCTCTGCTAAACTAGCTACAGTTCTTTCATGAGCATTCATTTGTGGACCTAAGCTTTTAAATTTTCTTTCTAAGGCTGGGGAGTTGGACTTAGTTTAATAAAAGAAGCTAGAAATTTAAAAATATGGAACAAGTTGATTAAACAATATGACTAGACTGGCATACAGTAAAACAAAAGAGCTTACGATAGAACTAAAATTGTCAAAGTTCAACATGATTTTTCTGAAAGTGTTGGAACTTTTCTGTTTTAGATTAACAAGTATTTTATGTCTTCTAACTACCCTATTTTTTAAAATATTCTTACAGGGACCTTACACGCTAAAGGATCAGGAGGAGCTAAGTAGAAACACTATAAAAGCTCTCTGCAATGCAGATATATCTGAAGGAATATTTGTTAATGGGAAGGATGTTTCCCTTCCGGAAACCACCATAAGGAATCCCAGGAGGCCGCTTAGAAACCTTGGCGGAAAAAGAGTGTCACAACGCCCGATTCTTGCCTTTTTCGCTGGAAATATGCACGGCCCGGTCCGTCCCAAACTTCTCAAGTATTGGAAGGACAAAAAAGAATCCATAAAAATTTATGGGCCTTTACCCCATAGAGTCTCAAGAGTTATGTCTTATTCCGAACACATGAAATCAAGCAAGTTCTGCCTTTGTCCGATGGGTTATGAAGTTAACAGCCCGAGGATTGTCGAGGCGATATATTATGAGTGTGTTCCAGTTATCATTGCTGATAATTTTGTCCTTCCATTTAACGAAGTTCTTGAGTGGAGGGCTTTTTCTGTGGTTGTTTCTGAGAAAGATATTCCTAGGCTAAAGGAGATTTTATTGAGTATATCTCTGAGACGTTACCAGGCCATGCAAAATAATGTCAAGATGTTACAGAAGCATTTTCTTTGGAACTTAACACCGACTAGATATGATCTGTTCCATATGATTTTGCATTCAATTTGGTTTAGCAGGCTCAACCAGCTTCAAGTATAACAGATATTCCAATTCCTTGAGTGCTAGTTGTTCCAACTTGACGGTGTATTGGATTTCGGTTTATGACCTTAAGAGCTCATCAATTCGGATGTTGATATGCAAAACTTTTCAAGAGTTGCTGCTGGTTCAGTTGTTAAGTTCCCTTGACTTGTGCACTGATATCAGCTGCTGAATGCTTCTGCTACTTAGAAAAACAGAACTAGCAGCCTAGGAAAGGCTCTTATTTTATTAAAGAATTTAGACAGGGGAAGAACCTCCGTTCCATGACTCAATGTGGCAAACCTGATGACAAACCATTTTTGTAACTTTGACAAAAGGAGTTGCTTGCAAAGACTAACTCAGATATGGTAACTCACTACCCTCCCCAGACCTCACTAGTGGGATTTTAGTGTGTTGTTGCTGTTGTTGTTGCATGTCCCAAGTCACAAACCGGGCAGGTTTTAGTTGAAGAACAGAAAGGCAGTTGAAACTTTTGTCCAAATGTTAATGATCTCCCTTTGCAGAACAATGCAAGACAAGAAGGAATATTCCATTGATATTCAAATGGAGGTACAATTACAGTGAATCCAGGAAAATGAACGGCAAGAAACAAGGAAATGGAACTAAGCTATTCTGATGTTGGCATGGGACGTGTATCTCGACAATCTTTAGTAAAGGGTTACTTTGAGAAAGAAAGAAGAATAAGGTAGAGAGAATAGAGGAGAAAGAAAGGGAGAAAAGAAGAGAAGTAGAGGAAGAAAGATCGAGATAATGGATAATTTCCCACATTCGACGATACTCCTGAGCTTATAGTTTGGAGTAGATGAGTGCGAATGAGAGTGAGCTGATCTTTGACAGTTACTGCTTAAGTACAGGCTAACTTTCCCCGTGCGACAACTAAGTTCTAACTAATACAGATCATAACAATTTCTCTTCAGGAGTTCATTCTGTGTGTTAATATGTATGCGTCTGGGATGATGCATAAAAGATTTATTGAGTTCAATTTTCAGAACAGTACTGCTCTCAGATATGAAGTTGTTGTGACATGTCATGTATATCAGATAGCAGATTTATGTTGCTGAATATTTTTCTCAGAAATGAAGTGGCGACTTCCACCAAATATTCCAGATTCGCACCAAATATTCCACTAGGGGTAAAGTTCTTCCGAATAATAACAGATTCCCCATTCTCAACATGTTTAAGACATGAAGATCAAGGTGATTGCTATCTTTCAGCCTTTCTCTAGACACATGGATCACTTTCTTCACTTCCTGGGATGTCTTAGTTTTCATAGAAGGTAGGATGTTGGAGTATTATCACTTTTAGCCCGTGCCAGAAACTATTTACATTTGGTAGTCGAAAAAGTATATAAAACTTGTATAATTTTTGTATATAAAATACAGATGTATATGTATATACAAAAAATATACAAATTTTATATAGTTGTTGGCTATTATTTTTATAGCAGCTATACAGTGTATTTTCCCTAGGATGTTGTGTATTAGTAAAATCTTTCAAGATCATTCATCCTTTTGTTCTCTTGTTTTTAGTCCACTAGTTTTCTTGAACAATCATAGGAAATATTGTCTATTCCTATTGTTAAACATTTATTTTCTTGGATTGGGTGATGATAGAAAAATGATCTATTATACCCAATGCAAAAATTCTGCTGTAATTCTGCACGTCTTTTAGCTACTGTAGTTGAACCCCTATTTAAACAATAGCCAAAATTTGCAAATGTTTTTAAGTATAGCTGCCTTAGGATCAACTTCAAACATGTGGCCTGATGTTGAAATCGTGGGTCTGAAGTTCTGCTCTACCAAAGCCTAAACTTCAGTTTTAATGAAGTTCAAATTCATACCTAAGATCTAATGAAGCTAGGTTTTGGCAAGAGGCCAACTTCAGGCCCCCAAGGTTTGAATTTGGAATTTGGGTTTGAAACATCAGCTTTCAAGCGGAAAAGCCCAATTTCATGCACAAAAGTTTGAAGGGCAAATTGCACCAGTAGCCATTTTCAAGTCTGATATTTAAATTATATCCACAATTTATAATGTATTTAAAGCTTAGTCAATTAGTGCAAACTTTAGGACAAGTCCTGAATTTTTGAGCTGTTAATTTGAAATTCATGACTTAATATCCTTAATTTTTAAGCTACTTATATGTATTCAAAACTACGTATCATGAATTTCTGAACTACTAATTTGAAATTCAAGATTAAGTGTTAATTCGTTTTTCTGGACACATTTTTTCGAATAGAACACGATGTTTAAACTTCAGGTTATTGTGTCTTAAAGTTTGAGCAAATTAGTTAATTTTTTTATATATATTATTAATCATAGGTATATTTTAAATAGCATACTTAAAAATGGCTACCCGATGTCATTTCCACTAAGTTTGAAGAAGAAGAAAAAGAAGCAGCACTACGTTCAGTCGAAAGTTTACCAAATCTGGCTAAACTCTAAATAATATTTTAATTTGATATATTTTTTTAAATAGAGAAGCGGCTACTTGGTGTCACTTCTACTAGTATTTGTCCCTTTTTTCTCTCTTCAATTTATCACAAATATTGTTCCACGAAGTGAGGAAGAAATTAAAAAATAGCAGGCAGATTTATAGGTGGCCATCTAAAAATAGCTACAATTTCAAAAGTAATTGAAATTTAGCCATTTTTTATGTAAAGATAAATCTTAATAAAAATACTATCGAAAAATACTCAAGCATAATATACCAGAGTTCCTGCATAAGTATACTGGAAATCTATCATATTATAATGGAGTTCCAGTATAATATATCGGTCCAGCATACATAGGTGCTCCAATCTCCAGTATATTCTGCTTGAACTTTCCGCGTGTTGGAGTTCTAGCATAATATGATGGAAGTTCATACACATGTACACCGATCTCCAATATATTATGTTCCATGTTGCAATAAAATAGTAACTATTTGTTAATAACTTTACAAATGCTTGTTATTTTTAAATGATTAGTCCGAAAACGAATTAGTCCTTGCTATTTTTACAAATTAAAGTGCTCAGTTTGACACAGCCCAAGAAATCTAGGCTATATATTTAAATAAGATGATAAACATTACAGAAGTTAGTTGAGAATGTACATCCTTAAGATTAATGTATAAGAAGAACTCAGTTACCTGAGAAGTTTAAGGGTGTGTAACGGAAAATATTTTTCATGAAAAATATTTTTTTGGAATATAAGTAGTAATCTTATTTATTTTCCGGTGTTTGGTATGTAAATTAAGGAAAATGACTTCTCAAGAGTATTCATAAATAATTTAGATATAATAAATATGAAGCCATAAACTTTCAAACCAACAACCTTCAGGACCCACAAATTTCATAAACTTTCGAACCGCTAAACTTTTAAAATCGTGAAATTTCGAACCCGTAAACTTTATAATTTCTAAACCCGTAACCTTTCAAACACATAAACATCCGAACTCATAATTTTGAAACTTGTAAAATTTTGAGCCTTTAAACCGATAAATAAAAAAATTAAACGTGAGAAATATACAACAACAACAACAACCCAGTATAATCCCACCTAGTGGGGTCTGGGGAGGGTAGTGTGTACGCAAACCTTACCTCTACCCTAGGGTAGAGAGGCTGTTTCCAAATAGACCCCTTCGGCATCCTTCCTTCCAAGAACTTCTCACATTGCTCTTGGGGAGACTCGAACTCACAACCTCTCGGTTGGAAGTGGAGGTTGCTTACCATCGGAGCAATCCCTCTTGTCTAGTTCAAAATTTTGAAAATACAGTTCAAAATTTGGAAAATACTCCAGCATAATATGCTGGAATTCAAGTATAATATATTGGAACTCCGTATGCTTTCCTGGAACTCCAGTATATTATGTTGGAGCTAGCAATGTATACCGGCCCAACATGATATGTTGAAAGTTTATGCACATGTGCACCGAACTCCAGTATATTATGTTGGACTGTTTCCGTTGTAGTAAAAGTTGCTATTTTTAATGACTTGGTGGGGTGGGTTGGTGAGGGTGGGGAAGGTTGAGAAGGAGCTTTGGAAAATGTTTTCTCTTCTTTTGATAAGAAAATATTTTTCTCCAATTGGAGGAAAATGAATTGATAAGGAAAATATTTTTCAAAATATTTAACCCAACCAAACATGAAATAAAAATATTTTCCGAAAATATTTTTCTTCACACCAAACACAACCTAAATGTGGTTATTCATCGTAGCCAGCTAAAGTTTTAAGCCAAAAAAGAAAGTTGTGCTCTTTTTCTTCACTAAGTTTTTTCTTAGCATATTTTATCAAGGATATTACATTCAATGAGAATATTATTAACAACAAAACTATACTACAATGTAACATAAGGCTGTTGGCAACAAAAAAAAAATCATCCATTTCAATTTATTTATCTTTATTTTTTAGTCTATTTTAATTTGTTCTTAAATATCAAAATAATTTAACTTAGGCTTTCAACTTCATTTTTAATACGAAAATTTTATAAAATAAAATATGGTATATTTAAAACTATAAATTTTAAAAGTTTTTTAGCTGCATAATTATTATTGACATATTTAAGACTATAATTTTTTATAATCTTTCTTAAACTCACTGGAGATGAGGTTGTCACGTCCTAAAAAAACTAGTAGACCTTTGTACCACACCCAGCTAATACTACCTGCTAGGCGAACCAACTATACCATATACTTATCATTTATTCAAGACTCAACCGAAATGAATGCAAAATGCAACGTTTCAATAAATAAATGTGAATAATCAACAATCCAAAATATTTAAAAATAATAATAATCAAAATTGAGGAACAACACTCTAGCTCGAATCCCGCACCAGACCATGGAGCATCTAAGAGAATTACAAAAGCATCATATGAATAAATTTTAAAGACTCTTTTGACAACCTCCACGAACTATGTGGTGGTTCACCTTAGAAGAACTGGATCAACTCTAGCAAACACATCAGCTACTAGCCAGCTATCACCGATAGTATTTGCATAGACATGCAGGATATGAGTGAGTTATATGTGAATATAACCCATTAAGATCCTCGACCCGCTTTCACGACAAAAAAAATTCAACTAGCCGTGGTGGCACATAATCTTACCTGCTAAGTAAGCCAAATAACAACAATCCAAGTTTTAAATATATTCAACTAACTCTAATACGCTTCCCAAGGACTAGTAACACAAATCATGCATTTCTAAGATTAGAATTTACAAACATGGTGTGAATAAAAAATATGTCATCTATTTGAAATAAACCTGGACATATTAAAAAATTCTAAAACTACCAAGAACAAGAGGCATCTATGAGTGGATTACAGGTACATCTTCAATACTAGCCCCCGCTAAGTTGAACAACATCAACATCCAAAATCTGCACGCAAGGAGTAAAAGTGTATTATAAGTACAACCGACCCAATGTACTTAATAAATAGTAAACCTAACCTTAGGTTGAAAGTAGTGCATAACTGAAACAAAGGTTGGCGTACAACACTAATAACCAACAATAATGCATAACAATATAATGAAAGTAACACCAGTAATAACTCAACAATAAAATGCTCAGCTCGTATACAATTCCGGAAAAATAAACATTTTCTTTTCAAGTAAAACTATTAAACTCAAATCTTTTGTCGAAATCACCAAAAATATGAGTAAGTCTGAAATCTGTATTTTTTCTATAAAACTTTAACAATAGATAAGAAATTTCATTATCCAATGGCATGAGGAAAAATACTTCTCTTTGCCTTATATCAAGTATGCATGTCTAATGCAATACAACATAATGATGAACTCATGTATTCACTCTCAAAGTACTCAATCTCATTGTCTCATATTTTCACTCATTACACTTAATATTCAGCACACTCAGTCACACGGCACCGTACAAGACACACACACACACACACACACACACATATATATATATATATATATATATATATATATATATATATATATATATATATATATATATATATATATATATATATATATATATATAAGGCAACTCCATGCCCTAGGAAGATCCATCTCGAATATAAATATCAACTGTACTAATTGTGTGGAGTGCGGATTTCGGAGGGCTCCTTTAGCCCAAGGGCTATAATTCTCAAAGACAACTTACGTGTTACACAGACAACTCATGTGCTATACAATTAATATTTGGATCTGCATTGACAACTAATGTGCTGCACAAATAATTCACGTGCCTAGTATCAATATCTGGATACACACGAACAACTCATTTGCTTTGTATTAATATCTGGATTCGCACGGACAACTCACGTGTTATTACAAGCCAATCTGGCACGTTGCGGTGTGAAACTCGATCCCATAATAGTAAATACCTGCTGCAGCAACCTCAAAATCAAATGCTTGGCCTCACTCAGTTATCAATCTCTTCATTCTCTCGGGATCACAATGGTATAAAAGTTAGCCCAAAAATGATGATATGATGTATCAATAATTAATAACAGAGACTGATATATGATATGTTATAAAGGAATATGAGTGAGAACTAAATTTCAATTTAAGCAAATAATTCAATAGCAATGACCTCTGTGGGTCTCAATAATACTCGAATATAGCCTCAACATGATTTTTAACATGACTCTCAACTCAATTTCTTTAACACATAAAAGTACATGGATAATGCCAAGATTATTTGCCTACACAATTTCACGGGACCAATTATGTCACAATTTCTATGGTGCACGCCTACATGCCTGTCACCTAGCATGTGCGTCACCTCCAATGAAATCATATAACACATTTTTTCGTGGTTTATACCTTTAGCATCAAGTTTAGAAATGTTACTTACCTCGAACAAGCCGACTCCAATGCCGAGCAAGCTAACAATACTCCCGCTTTCATTTTGCACGCATAAACCTCTGAATGGCTTTATATCTCCTCAATTCCAAGTCATACGATTCGAAACTAGTCAAACAACGTGCAAATTAATTAAAATATATATGCTTATATTTTAGCAAGTTATGAAAATTTCCAACTCCGCTCAAAAACTAACATTGGGACCCACGCCTCGAAACCCGATGAAACTCACAAAATTCTATAACCCATTTAATTACGAGTACAACCATACTAATTTCATTCAAATCTGACTCCGAATCAATATTCAAAACTCAAAAATTCATTAAAGAAATTTTAGAATTTTCCTCCAATTTCTCTTGAAAATTCAATAATCACAAGTCGAAAATAAAGATTAATTCATGAAATATAATTACAAGTGAGTCAAAAATACTTACTCCAAGTTGTCATGAAATTCCTCTTCAAGGTCCGCCAAAGCGAGTTCTAAAATCTGAAAATGGGTAAAAATGGCGAAACCCCGAACTTAAAGCTTTTGCCCAACGTTTCTGTGTTTGTGGACAGTAGCTCACATCTGCGACCATCCATTTGCTAGCCAATTCCTGCATATGCGGATTCAGCTTCAACAAACAGCCATCGTACATGCGAAAATTCTTCTGCTTCTACACAATCGCAAGTGTGGGCCAAGGATCTACATTTTGATAAGTTGCAATTTTGACTGCTTATTTGCTCTCTTTACTTGCGTTATAACTTAAAAATGCTTAAAGGTATTCACGATACCAACAAAATGTGCTTACTTGCAATAATACTAGAAAACGAGCCAAAGAAGTCAAAATCAACTCATAAAGGAGTTAAAAGTTAGCAAGAACCAAAAAAAGAGCAAAAAGGGGAAGGGTTAAAGTCAAACAAAATCATGAGCTATTCAGCCATCAAAGCTACGAACCAGGCAATCCAGACAGGTACATGTGGAGCAATCGAGAAGAAAAAAAGGAAGAAGTACCAGTCATAGAAGGGAGGTCGTGGTCCAGGAGTCCCAATCCATATTACCATTAGCCTCGCCCACATCAACCTTACCCGCCAATACCATATAGCCCACCTCAACACTATTAACCTCCTCCTGGTCCACAATTTTCTGTACATCACGCCCAAACCTACCCACCACCTTCTACTCCTTGGCTAACTCCAGCACCTCAAAATATTTACCACACCCAAAACATATACCCACCACCAAAAACATACAAAAATCCCAATGGAACAAGTTTCCGCCCTAACCCTGGAGTCAAGAATGACAGGACACAAAGGAAGAAAACATTTACTCCCTTTGGTGAGTCGTATACCAATATTTTCTATCGACTAAGGCAACTCGGGATGTTAAACTCCATAGAGCCCAAAATCCCGAATCCACCACCGAGAAACTTGGACCAATCTGTCAATTGTGAATATTGTTCAGGAGCCCCAGGGCATGACACTAAAAATGCTGGCACCTGATGTCTGCAATACAGGAGCTTATCGACTCTAGAAGAATTGAGGTTCATGCTCCCGAGGCTCCTAATATAACACATAACCCTTTGCCTGTGCACCATGAGACTCACATGATAGAGGTGGTACAAGGGGGAAATTGGAAGAAGCCCTCTCAGGCTGTAATGATGATCAAAGCGAGCAAGACAGAGGAGACATCCATAAGTGAGAAAATACCAGTCAAGCCATCTGTGAACAAACCAGAAGTGGTAGCAGAACCTGAGCCTGTAAAGGTAACAGTGCTCGGAGTGAGTGTAAAGCCCATATTGACTGTAAAAGGAGCGTAGTTAGAGCCATTTGTTATCAAGCCAATCACTCAAATGCCCATAGTGAACACCAAAATTGTGCCTTGGAATTACAGCAAGGTAACCGTTATGTATAAAAGAAAGGAAATCAAGGAGGAGATTTGTGAAACCCAAAGTTTGACCAGGTCAGGGAGATGTTTTGCTCTCGATCAATTAAGGTACGCAAAAGTTACAAGAGATCATCCGGCCAATGTAAAGAAGCTGTCACTGAAGAAGAAGCTGAAGAATTTTTGAAGAAAATAAAAGCTTTGGATTATTCTATAGTTGAGCAGCTGAGGAAAACACCAGCTTAGATATCTTTGTTGTCCTTGTTGATTCATTCTGATGAAAACCGTAATGCGTTAATGAAGATCTTGAACGAGGACCATGTACCAGAAAAGATCACAGTGAGTCATTTAGAGAAGATCACAAATAATATCTTCGAGGCAAACAGAATAACATTTTCAGATGATGAACTACCGTTGGAGGGGACAGAGCACAACAGAGCATTATACCTTACGGCGAAATTTGAAGAATCAGTGGTGACCCGTGTACTGGTTGATAATCGGTCAAGTGCCAACATTTGCCCTTTATCTACTTTGGGCAAGCTAAAGATTGATCATGAAAGAATCCACAGGAACAATATATGCGTGAGAGGATTTGACGGAGGCGGGAAGAACACTTTTGGAGATATCATATTGGAACTCACTATTGGACCAGTAGAGTTTACCATGGAATTTGTTTTGGACGTTGCCGTGTCCTACAATTTCCTATTAGTACGTCCATGGATTCATGCTTCAAAGGTTGTACCTTCCTCACTCCATCAAATGGTGAAATTCGAATGGGATCGTCAATAAATAGCGGTTCATGGTGAAGATAATTCCTGCAATATCATCACGCCGTTTGAAGAAGTTGAGGGTGATAAAGGTCCCTGGGTATACCAAGTGGTAGATACTATATCTGTGGACAAAATATCTGAAGGCGAAAACATGCCGATGCTCAAGATAGCTTATGCGTCAGTCATGGTTGCTACGGAGATGTTGAAAAATGGGTTTCTTCCTGGGAAAGGTTTAGGAGTTGCACTGCAAGTAATAACACATCCAATATCTCTTCGGGGTATCATTGACACTTTCGGATTGGGTTTCAAGCCAACCATTGTCGACATAAAAAGAGCCAAAAAAACTGAAAAAGAAAGGATGGACCCTCCCTAAGCCTATCCCTAAACTCTCCCATTCATTCGTCAAGCCTGGTACGAAAAAGGCGTCCGGCGACGGTCATGCCCAGCCGAGCAGAGATAAGGCCAGACAAGGAGCTGTTAGAAAGATTTGAGAGATTGTTCGAAGGTGTGAACATGGTATAGGAAGCTGAGGGTACAAGTAAAATGGACGTCCAGTTTGTTGGATCCCGGATCAAGCTGAATAACTGGGAAGCTACTCCTCTTCCGACTAGAAAGGAGTTGTGGTAGTTAGCTTTGATGTTCCATTCTTAAACTATTTTATTTCAAGGCAGTAATACAGATTTACGTTTAATCCAATTGGACATGTCAAACCTTGTTATCTTTTGAAATTTTAATGAAATGCAATTTCTTTCTTATTCCATTCTGATAGCCTTATTCTTTTCTTTTCTTGTACAGTCCGTTTTTCAGTGATTTCAATGATGTGTCATGCATAAGGGATTCTCGGCCCAGTCTTGATAATCAAATAGTAATACAAGAAATTGAATACGATAATGAAGTGGAGTATGAGGATGAGGAAGTTTTGGAAGAAATTAGTAAAGATCTAAGCCACTATGAGGAGAAACCCAAACCAAACTTGAATGAGACGGAGTCTATTGATTTGGGGGATGAAGAAAACGTTCGAGAAACAAAGATTAGTGTTCATTTGGAAGCTTCACTTAGAGAGGACTTGATAAAGTTACTACATGAGTACAAAGACATATTTGCATGGTCATATGACGACATGCCAGGGCTAAGTACTGATTTGGTGGTATATAAGTTGCCCACTTATTCAGAATGCCAGCCCATCAAGCAGAAGTTAAGAAAGTTCTAGACAGATGTCAGCATGAAAATAAAAGAGGAAGTCAACAAACAGTTTGAGGCGAAAGCATATGGGTCACCAAATATCCCACCTGGTTAGCTAATGTTGTACATGTTCCAAAGAAAGACGGGAATACTAGAGTGTGTGTTGATTATCGAGATCTCAACAAAGCAAGTCCGAAGGATAATTTTCCATTGCCAAACATCCACATACTAATTGACAATTGTGCCAAACATGAGATTAGATCGTTCATGGATTGTTATGGGGGTTATCACCATATCCTGATGGACGAAGAAGATGTAGAAAAGACAGCCTTTATCACACCTTGGGGAACATATTGTTACAGAGTAATGCCGTTCGGATTGAAAAATGCTGGAGCCACGTGTATGAGAGCAATGACTACCATGTTTCATGACATGATACATCGAGAGATTGAAGTTTATGTGGATGATGTCATTATCAAGTCCAGGAAGCAATACAATCATGTTAAAGACTTGAGGAAGTTCTTTTAGAGGCTTCAGAGATGCAATCTCAAGCTCAATCCAGCAAAATGTTCTTTTGGAGTTCCATCAGGGAAATTATTGGGGTTTGTGGTAAGCCGGCGTGGTATCGAATTGGACCCATCCAAGATAAAAGCTATTCAGTAGTTGCCTCCGCCCAAGAGCAAGAAAGATGTGATGAGTTTGCTGGGCAGATTGAATTACATTAGCAGATTTATTTCCCAATTGACGTCAACTTGTGAGCCTATTTTCAAATTACTGAAGAAAGATGTTGCAATAAAATAGACTGATGAATGTCAAGCTGCATTTGATAAAATCAAGGAATATTTGGCCAATCCGCCTGTATTGGTTCCTCCAGAACCTGGAAGACCCTTGATCCTTTATTTGACAATATTGGATAATTCCTTCGGCTGTGTACTGGGGCAGCGTGATGAAACAACAAGCAATTTACTCTCTCAGTAAGAAATTTACATCTTATGAGGTAAAATACACTCATTTGGAAAGAACATGTTGTGCCTTGACATAGGTCGCGCATAAGTTGAAGCACTACCTATCGGCTTACACCACTTATCTCATATCTCGTTTGGACCTGTTGAAGTACATCTTTCAGAAGCTTATGCCCACGGAAAGGCTTGCTAAATGGAAAATTCTGCTCACAGAGTTTTATATCATGTATGTAACCCGCACTGTGATAAAAGCGTAAGCAGTTCCTGATCACTTAGCAAAAAACCCAGTCGACGACGAGTATGAACCACTGAAAACATATTTCCCTGATGAGGAGGCAATGCATATTGAAGAATTGGAACAAGACAAAAAGCCGGGCTGGAAGTTATACTTTGATGGGGCTATCAACAGCAAAGGAGTTGGAATTGGAGCTGTACTCATTTCAGAAACGGGTCAGCATTACCTTGTTACCGCTCAACTCCAGTTTTTCTGTACTAACAATATGGCTGAATATGAAGCGTGTATATTGGGATTAAAAATAACAATAGACATGGTTGTTCAAAAGATTTTGGTCACGGGTGACTCCGATCTCTTGATACATCAAATTCAAGGAGAATGGGAGACACGTGATTTGAAACTTATACAGTATCGACAATGTCTACATGAACTATGTCAGCAGTTTCAGTCCATAGAATTTAAACATATCCTAAGAATGCACAATGAAGTTGCTGATGCTCTGGCTACTCTATCATCTATGTTACACCATCCGAATAAAGCCTATGTGAATCCATTTCAAATCCAAATTCATGATCGGAATGCTTATTGTTATACAGTAGAAGAGGAACTTGATGGCAAACCATGGTTCCATGATATCAAAGAGTATTTGAGAATGGGGGTATACCTGGTATAAGCTACAGGGGATCATAAGAGAGCCATAAGACGATTGGCAAGTGGATTTTTCTTAAGTGTAGGGGTTTTATACAAAAGGACCCCAGATTTGGGTTTCTTAAGATGTATAGATGCAAAATAGGCTACTACAATCACGACTGAGGTACACGCAGGAGTTTGTGGACCCTACATGAGTGGGTATGTTTTAGCAAAGAAAATACTCAGGGCTGGATATTACTGGCTCACTATGGAACGAGATTGTATCAGATATGTATGGAAATGTCATCGGTGCCAGATACATGGGGATTTGATTCATTCTCCGCCATATGAATTGCATACGATGTCGGCACCATGGCCTTTCGTTGCTTGGGGCATGGATGTCATTGGCCCAATAGATCCAGCAGCATCTAATGGACACAGGTTTATTCTGGTTGCCATTGCTTATTTTACCAAATGGGTGGAGGAGAAGACATTCAAAGCAGTAACAAAGAAGGCAGTGGCGGATTTCGTACATGCAAACATCATTTGTTGTTTCGGAATTCCAAAAGTGATTATTATAGATAATGGAGCCAACCTTAACAGTCATCTTATGGCGGGGATATGTCAAAGGTTTAAAATTATGCATTGCAATTCGACACCTTATCGGCCCAAAGCAAATGGAGCAGTTGAAGCCGCAAATAAGAATATCAAGAAAATCCTTCGGAAAATGGTGGAAGGATCGATGCAATGGCATGAGAAATTACCCTTTTCTTTGTTGGGTTATCGAACTACTGTGCGCACTTCGATAGGTGCAACCCCTTATTCATTGGTGTATGGCACGGAGGCAGTGATACCTGCGGAAGTTGAAATACCCTCCCTTCGAATAATTGTGGAGGCTGAGATTGATGATGATGAATGGGTAAAAGCCCGGTTAGAACAATTGAGTTTAATTAACGAGAAAAGACTGGAAGGAGTATGTCATGGACAACTATATCAACAGAGAATGGCTAGAGCATATAATAAGAAAGTACGTCCACTGAAATTTGAAGTTGGAAAATTGGTGTTGAGGCGTATCTTACCTCATTGGGTAGAAGCAAAAGGGAAGTTCGCCCCTAATTGGAAAGGACCATTTGTGGTATCTCGAGTGTTGTCCAATGGAGCATTATATTTGACATACATAGAATGGAACTATGTAGAGACTACCATTAACTCTGATGCAGTCAAAAGATACTATGTATGATTTCTTTCATGTATCTAATTGTATTTGTCATATTTTTGAAATTGAAATGATGAAGGCATTTTATTTCTCTATCTAAACACTTTACCCATTGCTATACCTTTGAGCCTTGTTATATTATTCTTTCATACTCCTCTTTCGGAATCAACAACAAAGTCAAATTATGAATGACAGAATGACAAAGAAAAGAAAAAGTAGAAGAGAAAAAAAGAAGAAAAGAAAAGTTGAAAAAAAAGAAGAGAAAAGTTGAAAAAAAAACAAGATGTGAAAATGACAAAGAAAAGAAAGAAATATACAAAAGAAGAAAAAATGGGAAAAAGTCAAATCGCAACAATGAAGCGATCTTATGATCCAAACTACGTTTTGACTTGATCCCGAAAGGGTACTTAGGCAGCCTCACTGATGTTCAGTCATAGCATAAAGAAAGTCCAAAGTTCCCAAAAAATTGAAACCGGGGCAGAAGTTATGATCATTATGAAGGACATGATTCCGAAAGTTGTAATTTTTGAAACCCAAGTTTAAAATTTGAGCCTTTATATCTTTCTTTCTAAAACTCATCCAAAAGCCACATTACGGTCCAAAGAAAGACCATCTGATTAATTTCAAGAAAATGGCATTACAAGTAAGTGAAGAAAAGCATATTACGGACAACACTCGGGTACTTGAAAATGGAAGAAATGATAAAAATGAAAATGAGAGAGTCTTATTGGTGAAAACCCTCACGGGCACCGTAAGGCGACGTAAGCAGAGAGAAATAAAAAATGAGAGAGTCTTATTGGTGAAAGCCCTCACGGGCACCATAAGGCGACGTAAGCTGAGAAAAACGAAATAAGAGAGTCTTAGTGGTGAAAACTCTCACGGGCACCATAAGGCTAAAGTCAGAAATGATTTTGTGGGAGGAAAGCGGCAAAGCAAGTAAAGTTTGGGTTTGAGAATATAAGTTGGCAAGAACTGTGGTAGGACAGACTGGGTCGGCTAGCCGAATTCATGGCATGATTGTGATAACTCGGCCCGTCATCATGTGAGTTATTACCTCGTTATCCCCGTTAAATGCTTGTTAATGTTTCAATATGCATGTTTGGCGACTTTGAGTCAATTCGGGTTGAGTTTAGTTGGAAATGAGACAAAAAGTCTCTTAGAAGAAGGGATAGTTGTGAAAAGTCAACTGGACATTGACTTGTGAGTTAGAGAGCTCGGAATCGAATTCTGATGATTCGGTCAGCTCCGGGAGGTCATTTGCGAGTTAGAAGAGCGATCGGAAGTGAATTTGGAGGTCTGGTGTAGTTTTAGGCTTGAATTGGCCAAAGTTGAATTTCGGCGATATCCGATCGATAGGTGAAATTTTGATCCGGGAGTCGGAACGGAATTCCGACAGTTGCAGTAGTTCCGTTGTGTGATTTTGGATGTGCCTGCAAAATTTCAGGTCATTCGAACGTCGTTTGGTCGGGTTTTTGATCGAGTGTTAGTTTCGGAAGTTTTGAAGAAACTTAGGCTTGAATCCGGGCGTAATTGGTGATTTTGATGTTTAGGATGGTGTTTTTATGATTGGAACAAGTTCGTATCAAGTTTTGGAGTATGTTGGTGGTTTTCGTTGGGGTCCCGGGAGCCTCGGGATGAATTCGGGGGTCCAAACGGACCAACTTGTGCCAAAAGGCACTGCTGTTCTGCTGCAATAATTGCAGAGAACTTTTGCTCTCTGCGATCGCGAAGTTTTGAATGCGATCATGTAAGGCGGCGTTTGGGTGTATCGCGATCGCGTGGTGATGTCTGCGATCGCGTAGGCCAATGTCGGAATGCAGTGCGATCGCGTTTGGGTTCACGCGATCGCGTAAGGTCAAGTCCGGATACAATGCGATCGCGGGGCTGGAGTTGCGATCGCGTAGGGATCTTTGGATGTTCACTGCGATCGCGTGCTATAGGCTGCGATCGCGTAGAAGAAAAATCAGGCCCCGGGAATGTGTGCATCGCGATCGCGAGCCCAGTGCTGCGATCGCGTAGGGTTAATTGGCCTGGCAGTGACTTTAAGTCCAGAAACATTTCAGTTCTGCAGCGTATGATGCATTTTTCCATCATTTTTGAGTTCTAAGAGAAGGTATTGACGGGAATTCATCGGGGATTCGTCGGAGGTAAGTTTTGTGGCTTAATTACATCATTTTAACATGAAATCCTTGGTTAAATTTCCGTAAATGGAAGATTAAAGGTGGGTTTGAGCCCTAGGCCTAAATTGAAGAAAAACACCGATTTGAGTGGGCAAATGGAGTCCGATTTTGGTAAATTTGATATGCCTAGACTCGTATTGAGACGAGGGTTCCGAATATATAACTTTTATAATTTTTCAAGAAGCGCATCAAAAGTCGGGTTTTGACAACTTGTGGGTTTTGATATAATTTGGGTTATTTCGAATGAATTACGTGAAATTAGCATATATTGATGCATTCTATATGATTTTGAGCAGATTTGGCACCCGAGGAGATTGAGTTGCGAGGCAAGCGCAAGGCGGATTGAATCTTCTATCGGTTCGAGGTGAGTGGTAGTAGTAAATAATATACTGATGGTTTGAAACCCAGTACTAGCACTTTACAGTGCTATGTAGAGTTGAGATGTGCGTCTTGTGACGGGCGCGGTGTCATTGTGATTGGGGACTTGGACTTGGTCCTTCCCGGCTTATAGAATACTGTGTATTAGGTCTGTTGATGAGATTATAACTGTGCAATTAGGCTAATAGCCATGTTTGGGGCCTTGTGCCGATCTGTAGAGCATTAGGAGACCTGTAGAGCTAGGTGACCCTTATACCGTGTTGGAAACTTGCACTCAGCCGTAAAACTAGCTGGATAGCCTATTAAGAGCCAGTACTAGATGTGTACTGTGAGAGATAGATTACTTAGGGTGGAAGTTCCCTGATTTAACTGAGTGGGCCTGAAAGGCCAATCCTATACTAATATACTACTGCGGCGTGCAGCCCGATCCAATATAGGTATATATATATATATATATATATATATGTATATATGATACATCATAATGGGTCATATACCCTGTCCCAATTAGTATAGAATTGCCCTTTCAGGCCCACTCAGCTAAGTCAGGGAATTTCCACCCTAAGTAATCTATCTCCCGCAGTACACATCTAGTACTGGCTCTAAGTATGCTATTGAGCTAGTTTTACGGCTGAGTGTATGTTTTTAATAA
This sequence comes from Nicotiana noctiflora, assembly GCA_032618575.1. NCBI lineage: Eukaryota > Viridiplantae > Streptophyta > Magnoliopsida > Solanales > Solanaceae > Nicotiana > Nicotiana noctiflora. Next base: position 24,570 of record JASVEL010010336.1, read on the forward strand.
GATATAAGGGTCACCTAGCTCTACAGGTTCCCTAATGCTCTACAGATCGGCACAAGGCCCCAAACATGGCTACCAGCCCAATTACACAATTATAATCTCATTATCAGTCATAATACATAGTATACTATTAGCCGGGAAGGACCAAATCCAAGTCCCCAAATATTTATATGTTATAGACAGATGTATATGTCTCCATATATTGAGATGGCTGTATACCGTTGTGGTACGAGCGAGGATGTGGTCAGTGTGGGACCTAGATGAGATAGATGTGGACTAGTGATCAGAGTACTCATTATAGCGATGACTAACCTGTGGGGGTTGCTTTAGAACTGTATAGTGATAGTACAGGAGTTCTTATTTTCAGTTATTGTTTATTATTATTACTCACCGAGTTGAAATATACTCACCCCACTCCCTCCACTTTTTTTTTGCAGATTCACAGGTGCCCGAGAGCAGTTGAGTTGTTGTAGCTGCTTATTCGTATCTACTTTCTGTGGAGACTTCGAGGTAGCTGCCGACGTCCACAGTACCTGACCTCTTTCTTTTTATCATTTTGTTATCTCCATTCCGGTTAGACTTGATTGTGTAGTAGATCTCATTTGTAGAGGCTCAGACTTGTGACACCACGATTTGTTGGGACCGTACTTCGTATGCTGTTACTATCACGATTATCATTTGATATGGTCACTTGTTGTTTAAGTTTAATTTGATTAATAATTGGCTGGTTTAAGTGATAATACGGTCGGGCTTGCCTAGCATTGTGTTGGGCGCCATCACGACCGGGGTTTGGGTCGTGACAAGTTGGTATCAGAGCCTAGGTTTACTAGGCCTCATGAGTCTTGAGCCGGTTAGTAGAGTCTTGTGGATCTGTACGGGGACGCCTGTACTTATCCTCGGGAGGCTGCGAACCTTTAGGAAACACTTCACATTTCTTGGAATTCTTATCGTGCGTACTTGATTCACCTTGAGATATAATTTTGAAATTCCTTCCATACGTCTGTGTACGCATCGAGCGCTCGGTAATATAATTGACTTATGGCTTGCAATTCCCCGATCGAGGGGCGAGATATAATCTCCATGAATTTATGTTGGGCCAGTTGGGAGGACTCGAGGCCAGATCCTTGTCCATGGCTTGAGCATCAAGGTACTAATTTCGCGAGCCGGTATTATGAAGTTCATACGATCGGTATTGATCTTTATTGTGCAAATGGCAGTTTGATAATGGGAGAGCTGTAAGGTATTCAATTCTTATTGTGATTTGATATGTAGCCCTAGCTATGGGCGTGAGAAATAATTATCATATCTCGTAATTGGAAGGTAAAATGCCTTATGTGTAGTGGAACGTGTTTAAACTCAGGAAGACTAACGTGATTTTGATATGTGTTATGATTCGTATAGTATTGAGATTTAATGTTGTTGAAATACATTGTGATATCTTGTTGAGTTGTGGATATATTGTTAGAATGGTTTGGTGATTCTCTGGCAGGTGGATAGGCCAATTTACAAAGGAAACTCTGCCGAAACTTTTGGAAAATTTGGGACTTAGAAAGATTTCTGTCACCTAAATAGGGGGCATAATCTGTTGTGTGTGAATCAATGCAAGAATTGCAAAAGAGTAAATATTTCTGATGATTCAAATCTCCGCCAAAGCTTGTAAATGACTTGAGTTTAATCTAACTAGAACTTTGTGGCATCATTTGAGTAAGAATGCTATGAGTAGCTAAAAGTGCTTTGATGTATGACTCCGAGCTAAGTTGGGGAGGTTGTTATTGATTAACTGATTGCACCGTCGTGTGCTGTGTTAGCTCTGTCTCTAGGTATGTTGGGAAATTTTAATAAAGGTTATGGTGCTTCGTAGATGTGAAGAAATACTAGGATGTTCGAACTTATGTTGGCAAAGAATGTTCGGGGTATAGAAAAGAAAGATATCTAATTGTATCTGAATATAATCATGTTCTGCGGTGTTAGAGTTCTAGTAAGGCACGAGTGGTTCTGTTCAACAAGGCAGTTGAATTATAACTGGTTAAGGGTGAATGAAGCCCGAGGATGGCCTTGCGGTGTTCAAGATTTACGCTTGCAACAGTCAGGTGTCTTAAGATTGTGCATGTGGCTAAAGACCGTGGTTTTGTTAGAAGAAATCGAGACTTTCGTTATGTTATGTGAATGATGAGATTCTATGAATCTATATTGTAGAGCAATGATAACGAATTCAAAATTGCAGGAAGTTCTTCAAGGTAAGTGTGTAGATTGTGGTACCTCTGGGAAACATTGAGGGAGTATTCTGCGGCCTGTGAGTCTTAGATGGCGTGGTCTTATGTACGAGTCTCGTGTGGTAACATGAGTTGATGTATTATGGTGCTACAGTAAGGGCTAATATTCAATTAAAGATGAATCAGAAAGGAAACTAGGTAAATGGAACAACTTGTTAGTAAATTGGGACAATATAAAAATGGCACGGATAACTCCTGGTGTGTGTTCGAGGTAATGAGCCTTGCAGTTATGGTGCAACAAAGCTCTTGATGAGCTGGCAGTTGCATAGCTCGGTGTGGGTAAAAAGACTCAGTCCTGTCAGTTAAGCTTATGCAATGAATGGGAAGAAAGAGTTGTGATGTGTTTTATCATGGTTTGAAAATGAGTATATTCCTGTCGGTATGTAAAGCGTGGAATATGTACTGATTTTTCTTCTATATGGGATCATGAAGGTTCTTGACTAGTTGAGTGCGCCGATGTTTGCGGCGTAGGAAAGGAATATGAATTTCCATGTTATCTTAGTGTGGGTATGGCATATGTGATGTGTTATGAAAAGTTGATAATGGCATATTCAAGGCTTTGAGATTTGTTCATATTATATGGGAAGTCATTAAAAATCCCCAAGCAGCGCGGGCAGCTGTAGATAATCTGAGAATCAAACTTCCTGGTGATTGAGGAAAATGGTACTACTATCCTAGTGATTTAGCAGAGTATATGGTCAAAAGGGCAGGGTGATGTAGACTGATAATACCTAGTGGTATTGTGGTATCTTCCGGTTGGATGGACAATGATGATTGAGTTGTTGTTGGCATAGGGAAATTTCTGAATGGCATACGTGGTATGAATGGATGCTTGATGTGTGTTACGTGTTCGTACGGTGGAAAGTGGGATCAGGCGTAGTGATCCATGTGTTACATATGTGTTGGAGACTAGAAGTTCTCGTAATCCGCCTACACAGTGGTGGTATATCGTGTGTATCGGCACCGTTTAGCGGTTATTGGAAATTGGAAGCCCTAGTGGCTATTTTGTTAGTTGATATGACAAATTTGAATAATGATATATGATTGCAGGCTGGTTGTCATAAGTCAGGTTGTCTAGACTAATATGATATGGACTATATCAGAGAAATGTCACAACTGCGTGGCAGAGCGCATCAGATCATGCTCCAGCAGGGTGGATGTACCCTAGGGCCAGCGGACGGCTGGTAGGTATTGCTTTGTCAGTTGGGCCTTCGTGGCGGATGTCAGTGTAGAGGTATCTACCATTGATTCAACTCCAGTATTGAGGAACTTTGTCGGATGCGTTTCATGTGGCCGAGCTTGAGGCTATATATATATGTTTGTTGCAATGAGCAACTTGACTCGATGTGCATTTTCCTTGCTAGATGTATTTGTGGATCGGGTGGCACGCCGCCACATGTATGGTATCAGGATCGGGTGGCACGCCGCCACGGGTATGTTATTGGAACGGGTTGAGCGCCGCAATAGTGTAATGTGAAATATAGCTTCCTAGATTCTAAGGAATAGTCCGTATTGGGTATCGCTCGGGGAATAGCACATCGGTTGTGTCCTTTCAAGATTTGATAGCGTACATCAATTGTATCACCGCAGTTGTGATTGATTGCTTGGGTTCAGACCTAGATCTGTGCGTGGATGACCGCTCTGAGCATGGTGACTTGAGGTGCTTCGTGAGTATTAGTGTTTGGATAGAATCATGAGTCGTGGCAAGGCCATGTGATGTTATGACCTTTCGAGAACAAGTCATGTACTCTATTCCTATGATGTGAGACGGGATCTCAGTTTTATGATATGATGGTACAGAGGAATTGAATTACAACTCTGTTGTTGGAGTCAGTTGTCATTATTTGAGTATGTTCAGACGTTTCCTATTAGAGCTTGTGTTGTGCTTGTCGCGGCTTAGGCCGGTGTTGAGGCATCATATCACCAGTGAGGTGTGTTATGACCTAAATGATCATTTGAGTCATTAATGAGTGCGAGCATGTATGATTTTAGTTGGTTAAAAGGGTAATATCGAGTTTTGGATTCGAATTCTGTTGTAGTATCAATTAAAAGGGAAATGGATTCATGAATGGTTGACCTGAGAGATGGATTCGATATATCGCATGCTTCAGTTGCCGTGGGCAGGATATGAAGGGGTTGGAATAAGACTCTATCTAATGAGAAAGGTTCTTTCTGCTAGTATTTGGTTATTGTGGCCAATTGTTGTGATTAGAGACTATCGTCTCGAGTGATTGGGTTGTTTGATACATCATGTGATCTCACCCGGAGTGGCGAGTTTGGCTATTATAGTTGGATCGTGTGTACTCTGAGTATAGATGTGGGATTCAGATTTGGTATATGATTTCGGAAAGTGCAATGTGGTTTATGGTTCAGATAGACTGTGGAAATTCAGCTATACTATGTTATCGTACTTATGAAAGATAGGGTGAAGTGGTATCACCCCGAGTATATGCTTGGTGAGGTCATTCAGCTATTGTGTTGAATCTAGTACAACTCTGGGTCCGCTCGAGGACGAGCGTTTGCTTAAGTTGGGGAGAATGTGATAACCCGGCCCGTCATCATGTGAGTTATCACCTCGTTATCCCCGTTAAATGCTTGTTAATGTTTCAATATGCATGTTTGGCGAGTTTGAGTCAATTCGGGTTGAGTTTAGTTGGAAATGAGACAAAAAGTCTCTTAGAAGAAGGGATAGTTGTGAAAAGTCAACTGGACGTTGACTTGTGAGTTAGAGAGCTCGGAATCGAATTCTGATGATTCGGTCAGCTCCGGGAGGTCATTTGCGAGCTAGGAGAGCGATCGGAAGTGAATTTGGAGGTCCGGTGTAGTTTTAGGCTTGAATTGGCCAAAGTTGAATTTCGGCGATATCCGATCGGTAGGTGAAATTTTGATCCGGGAGTCGGAATGGAATTCCGACAATTGCAGTAGTTCCGTTCTGTGATTTTGGATGCGCCTGCAAAATTTCAGGTCATTCGGACGTCGTTTGGTCGGGTTTTTGATCGAGTGTTAGTTTCGGAAGTTTTGAAGAAACTTAGGCTTGAATCCGGGCGTAATTGGTGATTTTGATGTTTAGGATGGTGTTTTTATGATTGGAAAAAGTTTGTATCTTGTTTTGGAGTATGTTGGTGGTTTTCGTTGGGGTCCCGGGAGCCTCGAGATGAATTCGGGGGTCCAAACGGACCAATTTGTGCCAAAAGGCACTGCTGTTCTGCTGCAATAATTGCAGAGAACTTTTGCTCTCTGCGATCGCGAAGTTTTGAATGCGATTGCGTAAGGCGGCGTTTGGGTGTATCGCGATCGCGTGGTGATGTCTGCGATCACGTAGGCCAATGTCGGAATGCAGTGCGATCGCGTTTGGGTTCACGCGATCGCGTAAGGTCAAGTCCGGATGCAATGCGATCGCGGGGCTGGAGTTGCGATCGCGTAGGGATCTTTGGTTGTTCACTGCGATCGCGTGCCAAAGGCTGCGAATCGCGTAGAGGAAAAATCAGGCCCCAGGGATTTGTGCATCGCGATCGCGAGCCCAGTGCTGCGATCGCGTAGGGTTAATTGGCCTGGCAGTGAGTTTAAGTTCAGAATAGAACCAGTCGCGGGTTTCATACCCCAAAACGCCATTTTTGAGTTCTAGAGAGAGGAACTCACGGGAATTGCTGGGAAATCATCGGGGATTCGTCGGAGGTAAGTTTTGTGGCTTAATTACATCATTTTAACATGAAATCTTTGGTTAAATTTCTGTAAATGGAAGATTAAAGGTGGGTTTGAGCCCTAGGCCTAAATTGTAGAAAAACACTGATTTGAGTGGGCAAATGGAGTCCGATTTTGGTAAATTTGATATGCCTAGACTCGTATTGAGACGAGGGTTCCGAATATATAACTTTTATAATTTTTCGAGAAGCGCATCAAAATTCGGGTTTTGACAACTTGTGGGTTTTGATATAATTTGGGTTATTTAGAATGAATTACGTGAAATTAGCATATATTGATGCATTCTCTATGATTTTGAGCAGATTTGGCACCCGAGGAGATTGAGTTGCGAGGAAAGTGCAAGGCGGATTGAAGCTTCTACCGGTTCGAGGTGAGTGGTAGTACTAAATAATGTACTGAGGGTTTGAAACCCCGTACTAGCACTTTACAGTGCTATGTAGAGTTGAGATGTGCGTCTTGTGACGGGCGCGGTGTCACTGTGATTGGGGACTTGGACTTGGTCCTTCCCGGCTTATAGAATACTGTGTATTAGGGCTGTTGATGAGATTATAACTGTGCAATTGGGCTAATAGCCATGTTTGGGGCCTTGTGCCGATCTGTAGAGCATTAGGAGACCTGTAGAGCTAGGTGACCCTTATACCGTGTTGGAAACTTGCACTCAGCCGTAAAACTAGATGGATAGCCGATTAAGAGCCAGCACTAGATGTGTACTGTGAGAGATAGATTACTTAGGGTGGAAGTTCCCTGATTTAACTGAGTGGGCCTGAAAGGCCAATCCTATACTAATTAAGACAGAGTCGAGGACCCGTTAGGAGGTATTATATATATATATATATATATATATATATATATATATATATATATATATATATATATATATATATATATATATATATATATATATATATATATATATATATATATATATATATATATATATATATATATATATATATATATATATATATATATATATATATATATATATATATATATATATATATATATATATATATATATATATATATATATATATATATATATATATATATATATATATATATATATATATATATATATATATATATATATATATATATATATATATATATATATATATATATATATATATATATATATATATATATATATATATATATATATATATATATATATATATATATATATATATATATATATATATATATATATATATGTGTGTGTGTGTGTGTCACAGTAATATATGTGTGGATCGGACTGCACGCCGCAGTATCATAGCGCTTGGGCCTAGAGAGCCCCTCCGAAGTCTGTACGCACCCCCAGTGAGCGCCGTCGACGTTAAATGGAGTGGGCTGCACGCCGCAGCGGTATATGTATTAGAGCGGGCTGCACGCCGCAACATTATACTTATTCATATTCATATATATATATATATATATATATATACTGAAATATTTATATGTTATAGACAGATGTATGTGTCTCCATATATTGAGATGACTGTATACCGTAGTGGTACGAGCGAGGATGTGGTCAGTGTGGGACCTAGATGAGATAGATGTGGACTAGTGATCAGAGTACTCATTATAGCGATGACTAACCTGTGTGGGTTGCTTTAGAACTGTTTAGTGATAGTACAGGAGTTCTTATTTTTAGTTATTGTTTATTATTGTTACTCACTGAGTTGAAATATACTCACCCCACTCCCTTGCACTTTTTGTGCAGATATACAGGTTCAGGAGGGCAGTTGAGCTATCGCAACTGCTTTATTATTCCCATTCTGTGGAGACCTCGAGGTAGCTACCAACGTCCGCAGTACCTGACCTCTTTCTTTTTATCATTCTGTTGTCTCCATTCTAGTTAGACTTGATTGTGTAGTAGATCTTATTTGTAGAGGCTCAGACTTGTGACACCACGATATGTCGGGACCGTACTTCGTATGCTGTTACTATCACGCTTATCATTTGATATGGTCACTTATTGTTTAAGTTTAATTTGATTAATAATTGGCTGGTTTAAGTGATAATACGGTCGGGCTTGCCTAGCATTGTATTGGGCGCCATCACGACCGGGGTTTGGGTCATGACAATGATCAAAGGAATCAACCTTCTCACTCAGATAAGTCTTGTCCTTTTACTTTGAAAATATTCCTACCCTCAAAATTCAGGGTTATTACATTTCATTTTTCTTGAAATCTGTCTATAAGACATGGTCAATTGTAAGCTAATTACCAGCTTCTAAGTTAAAAGGCACAATGAGATTAGGGTCCTTCAAAGGACAGGAGAAATAAAACAACATGTGGTAGTCATACATCAGAAGGAAAGTAAAGAGAAACAACAAAAGGAAATTACAATGAAATGTTGAGTCAGAAAACTGTGGAAAAAAAAACAACCAAGAGTTATAGTAAGGCAATACAAAAGCAAGCTGAAGCAAATTCAAGAGTGGAAGCAAGGCCAACAAAGAATGTAGTGGCTAACCACCATTTGTATACTAACAGGTTGTTCAGTGATTATAAGAGGAACAAAAGATTCAAATTCTTTCTAATCACTTTAAAGTGAACGTGACCAATGTGAACACACAAGGAAACGCAAAGTTTGGCAAAATTAGTACCCACCTGGAAAAATAAGGGAAAGCAATCTAAAGAAAGCAACAATGGATGACGGAATATACGATGAAAACTGGTAATCATGCGCCCACCCGGATAATAAGGGAAGTTTTACTTTTCATTTCAAAATTAAAAATATTACACCCAGTTATCAAACTGGGGCAGAATTCTTTTTCGTTACTTTTCTTAGTTTTTGCAATCAGGCGCCCACCTGGATAACAAGGGAATATTTTTCTTAATTTTTGCAATCAGGCGCCCACCTGGATAAGAAAGGAATATTTTCTTAGTTTTTGCAATCAGGCGCCCAGCTGGATAACAATGGAATAATTTTCTTAGTTTTTGCAATTAGGCGCCCACCTGGATAACAAGGGAATAGTTTTCTTAGTTTTTTGCAATCAGGCGCCCACCTGGATAACAAGGTAATATTTTTCTTAGTTTTTGCAATCAGGCGCCCACCTGGATAACAAGGGAATATTTTTCTTAGTCTTTTGCAATCAGGCGCCCACCTGGATAATAAGGGAATATTTTTCTTAGTTTTTGCAATCAGACGCCCACCTGGATAATAAGGGAATATGTTTCTTAGCTTTTTGCGACCAGGCACCCACCTCGATAACAAGGGAATATTTTTCTTAGTTTTTTGCAATCAGGCGCCCACCTGGATAACAAGGGAATATTTTTCAAAATGAAATTCTTCTTTTTAAGTTAACATTTAATAGCATGATAAATTTAAGCTCCATACTGGGGCAGAGAGTTTTTCTTTATTTTGTATCAAGCAGGCGCCACCTGAAGAACAAGGAAATACTTTTCAAGTTTTGCAAGCAGGCGCCCACCTGAAGAATAAGGGAATATATTTGAAGCAAGTTTCAAGCAAGAGTCTTCTCGAATAATGGAAGATGCAAATGAAAAACAAGAATCAGTTGAAAGACATAGTTAGGATTTTGTAAAACATAGAGCATAGTTTAGGTTATTTTCTTTTTTACTATGGTGTAATAAGGACATCAGCAGGCATCAATAACAAGCAACAGCAATAGAGTCACAATTTTCTGGTAGTTCCAATTACCAGACATTCCAGAACTACACTAACCTGATTTCTGTTTAGCCCAGGATATGTAGGCAATCCTTGAAGCAGGATGCGGTCAAAACTTTCAAAAATGCTTCACACGGAATATGCGAGTGGGCAAAAATCCCTCATTACTGCTCACTTGTCTTTGCACCGAAACTCTTAGTGTTCCCGAGCAAAGAGGGGCAGCTGTGAGCACGTGATTTTTGCCTCACCAATTAAGTCCGAAATAAAAAAAATGATTTTTGAATGAAATTTGTTGATTATAGTGTAGAAGCATCAGTGTTTTCTTTAATATGTTGAAAATAAAGTTAAAAAAAAATTAAAACAAAAATACAAAATGAAATTAATTAGAAAATGTCAAAAATATAAGATAATTACTAAGAAAATTAGAAAAATCAAAAGAAGAATACTAAAAATATAAAATACAAGCGATAAATACATTGGGAATAAATACTGAGGAAAACAAATATAAAATACAAGAAAATACATAAAATAATAAATAAATACAATTTCAAAATACAAAAAAAAAGATAAAATACAAGAAAATACAAAAATACAAGGTATTTGGGCCAAATTATAAAATCCATTAGCCCAAATTAATACCCAAATAGACCTGGCCCAAAGAAATAATACCGGCTGTCAATATACAAAGCCAAACGATGGCGTTTCAATGAAGAAGATCTGAACCGTTGACAAATTTAATCAAACAGACCAAAACAAGCGGTTGACTAATAAATGAAACGATGTCGTTAGTCAAAGTAATCATAGCCGTCTAACTAATTGATCTAACGGATTAAAAGAAGGCCACACTTGAACCAAACTACACCGTCCAATCAAAACAATCACAACCGTTCAACTAGTTAATCCAACGGATAAGAGGAAAGTTTCATTAAAACCATACGACATCGTTTAGGGGCAATTAAATCCTAGCCATTCATCCAATCTAATCTAATGGCTGAGAATCAATATCATACTTTTAATATATATCTACACTCTCACACGTTTAATCTCTCATTGTGACGACCCGGCCCGTTGTCACGGGAATTACCACCCCGTTATGTTGTAATTACATAATTCATGCTTTTATATTAGTGTTAGAGTCTATCGGGGAAGTTAGGAGTGAATTGAAATGAAAATGAGGCATATAGCCTTTTTGAAGGAAACTTGAATAAGGAAAGTCAACCCGGAGTTGACTATTTAGTTAGAGAGCTCGGAATCGAATTCTGATGATTCGGTTTGTTCGGGAGGTGGATTGTGACTTAGGGGAGCGATCGGAATTGAATTTGGAGGCCCGGTGTAGAAATAGGCTTGAATTGGCTAAGGTTGAATTTTGGCGAAATCCGAATGGTAGGTGATATTTTGATCCGGGGGTCGGAATGGAATTCCGACAATTTCTGTAGCTTCGTTATGTGATTTTGGATGTGTCTGCAAATTTTCAGGTCATTCGGACATCGTTTGATCGGGTTTTGGATTGAATGTTAGTTTTGAAAGTTTTGAAGAAACTTAGGCTTGAATTCGTGTAGAAATGGTGATTTTGATGTTTAGTGTGGTGTTTTTATGATTGGAACAAGTTCGTATCATGTTTTGGAGTATGTTGGTGGTTTTCGTTGGGGTCCGGGGGTCTCGGGATGAATCCGGGGGTCCAAACGGACCATTCTTGGCCAAAGAAGAGAGCTGGTTTGCTGTCATAAGTGCAGCAGAATTTTACCCTTCGCGATCGCAGAGATAGGGACGCGATCGCGTAAGGTCAAGAACGGAAGCGACGCGATCGCAGGAGCACGGACGCGATCGCGTAGAGTTAACCGGGTGGTCATCGCGATCGCATGAGCATCTACGCGATCGCGTAGAAGAGAAATGGGGTCCAGGGAAAAATGTGCTACGCGATCGCAGGAATAAGGACGCGATCGCGTGAGGCCGGATGGTTGTACATCGCGATCGCGTGAGGAGAGTCGCGATCGCATGAGGGCGAAATGTTTGAACATCGCGATCGCGTGAGGAGTGTCGCGATCGCGTAGAGCAAATGGGTCTGGCAGAGAATTTAATCACAGAACAGAGGGGCTACGGGTTCATTAACCCAAAACGCCATTTTTGAGTTCCAGAGAGAGAAACTCACGGGAATTGCTGGTAATTCATCGGGGATTCGTCGGAGGTAAGTTTTGTGGCTTAATTACATCATTTTAACATGAAATCCTTGGTTAAATCCCTGTAAATGGAAGATTTAAGGTGGGTTTGAGCCCTAGGCCTAAATTTAAGAAAAACACTGATTTGAGTGGGCAAATGGAGTCCGATTTTGGTAAATTTGATATGCCTAGACTCGTATTGAGACGAGGGTTCCGAATATGTAACTTTTATAATTTTTCGAGAAGTGCACCAAAAGTCGGGTTTTGACAACTTGTGGGTTTTGATATAATTTGGGTTATTTCGAATGAATTTCATGAAATTAGCATATATTGATGCATTCTCTATGATTTTGAGCAGATTTGGCACCCGAGGAGATTGATTTGCGAGGCAAGCGCAAGGCGGATTGAAGCTTCTACCGGTTCGAGGTGAGTGGTGGTAGTAAACAATGTACTGAGGGTTTGAAACCCCGTACTAGCACTTCACAGTGCTATATTAAGATGAGACACGCGTTCTATGACGGGCGTGGTGACATTGTGATTGGGGGTTCGAATTTAGTCTTTCCCGGCTAATAGAATATTGTGTTGTATGACTGTTACTGAGACTATAACTGTACAATTGGGCTAATAGCCATGTTTGGGGTCTTGTGCCGATCTGTAGAGTATTAGGGAACCTATAGAGCTAGGTGACCCTTATATTATGTTGAAAACGTACACTCAGTCGTAGCTCTAGCTGTATAGCTGAGTGGGCCTGAAAGGCCAAGTCTATACCGATTGAGATGAGATAGGGTCAAGGACCCACTATGAGATGTTATATTGGGTCTGAAAGGCCAAGTCTATATTGAATGAGGCAGGGTCAAGGACCCACTGTGATATATTATATTGGGCCTGAGAGGCCAAGCACATATTGACCGGGCTAGGGTCGAGGACCCATTATGAGGTATTATGTATATATACCTATATTGGATCGGGCTGCACGCCGCAGCAATATATATATTCGGACTGCACGCCGCAGTAATATACATGTAATATACATGTAATATACATGTGGGACGGACTGCACGCCACAGTATTATTGCGCTTGGGCTGTAGGAGCCCCTTCGGAGTCTGAGTCTGCACACATTCTCAGTGAGCACTGGTGTATATTATGGGATCGGGCTGCGCGCCGCAGCACTATAAATATATATACATATAATTAGTGGATCGGACTGCACGCCGCAGTAATACATGTGTGGATCGGACTGCACGCCGCAGTATGATAGTGCTTGGGCCTAGGGAGCCCCCCGAAGTCTGTATACACCCCCAGTGAGCGCCGTCGACATTAAATGGAGCGGGCTGCGTGCCGCAGCGGTATATGTATTGGAGCGGGCTGCACGCCGCATCATTATACTTAATTATATCCTACTATCTATTTAAATATTTATACATTATAGACATAGGTATGTGTCTTTATATGTTGAGATAGCCGTACACCGTAGGGGTACGAGTGAGGGTTTGATCAGCGTAAGAATCTTGTAGAGATAAATGTGGTTTGGAGATTAGAGTATTACCATAGTGATGACGTACATGTGAGGGTTGCCTTAGAACTGCTAAGTGATAGCACAGGAGTTCTTACCTTCAGTTATTATTTATTATTGTTACTCACTGAGTTGAAATATACTCACCCCACTCCCTGCACTTTCTGTGCGGATCCACAGGTGCCCGAGAGCAGTTGAGACATTGTAGCTGCTGATCCTTGTCTACTTTTGCGGAGATTACGAGGTAGCTGCCAGCGTCCGCAGAGCTTGTTTTCTCCTTCTTTATCATCTTGTTGATTTCCTATTTGCCTAGACTTGGTTGTCTTAGGATGCTATTTTGTAGAGGCTCAGTCTTGTGACACCACGATATGGATGGGACCGTATTTTGTATGTTTTATATTTCGTTTATCACCTGACTTACTGTTTAAGTTTAATTTGATTAATTGGAATTAATAATTGGCTGGGTTAAGAGATGATATGGTCGGGCTTGCCTAGCATTGTGTTGGGCGCCATCACGACCGGGGTTTGGGTCGTGACAAGTTGGTATCGGAGCCCAGGTTAACAGGTCTCGCGAGTCATGAGCCGGTTTAGTAGAGTCTCGTGGATCGGTACGGGGACGCCTGTACTTATCCTCGGGAGGCTGCAAACCTTTTTAGGAAAAGTTTCAATTCTTGGAATTCTTGTCGTGCGATTACTTTGACTTGATCTGAACTTTGACATTCTATTCTCTCGCAGATGGCGAGAACTCGATCATCCGGACGTGGAGGACGACCACCACTACCACCTGTTAGAGGCCGTGGACGCGGTCATGGTCGTGGCGGAGTTAGGGCGGCTGAGCGGTGCCGGCTGACCCACGGCCCCCGGTTGCGAAGGTGCCGGCGGCACCGGATCGGGCACCAGTCGTGCCCGTTGTTATTCGGGTCTACAAGAGACCACGGCTCGGATACTAGCGATGTGCGCCGGCCTAGCACGAGGCGGTTTCGATTACTCTGCGGCGGACTGCATCGGGGATCGGGGGTGGTCATCGGACCCCCGCGGTACGCACTCCAGAGCCGGCGGTGCGGGGCTTACGGACACCGGAGGCTCCTCCGGTTCGGCCTCGTGGTACCGGTTCGACCGGCGGATCGGATTCGGGGGGACGAGGGTCCCGGCTATGACGGACGATGAGCGAGCGTCGTCTCGAGAGGTTCACCGAGGTTATCTCCTCCAGTGTTCATCGGTGCTCGGGCGAGGACGCCCGAGGTTTTCCGGATAAGTGCCGTCGGATGCTTCGTACGGCGGGGATATTGGAGTCCGGTGGGGTATCTTTCACTACCTTTCAGTTTCAGGGGGCCAGCCTTCGCTTGGTGGGAGGCTTATGAGCGCCGCGGGCCGGCAGGGTGTGACACCACTATCATGGCCGGAGTTCTCCACTATGTTCTTGGAGAAATGGGTGCCTCGATCTCGGAGAGAGGAGATGCGTAGGCAGTTTGAGGGTCTCCGTCAGGGGGACATGTCAGTGTCAGAGTATGAGATCAGGTTTACGGAGTTGTCCAGATATGCACCGTGGTTAGTTCATTCCGACAGAGAGAGGATTGGGTGCTTCGTGGACGGCCTCATTTATCCCATTCGTATTCGATGACTCGGAAGAGGGTTTTGAGTCGTACATTTGAGGATGCTTGTGGATATTGCTCGCGACATAGAGACGGATCGTCGCCAGGGAGCGGGATGAGAGGGAGGCCGAGAGGCCTCGAGGAGCGGCTAGTTCCGATGGCACTCGGACCGGAGGCCGAGTCGGCGAGCCGAGGTCGCTCTTTCGGGTCTTCGCGGTCGGGTCGCTCGGATCGTCGCGGATGGTCACCTAGAACGGGGTTATCGGGGTTCGCACCGAGCCAGCCATCTCTCGGTGCCATGCCAGCTCAGAGTTCTTCACGGGCCCCATCCGCTCGGGGTTCATCTCGGCCTAGTTCATCGGCTGGCCACTCCAGCGCCAGAGGTCCTTATCAGTCTCCGGTCCCCAGCACCGGGTAGTTGCTACGAGTGCGGAGAGTTTGGGCACCACCGTAGGGAGTGTCCCCGTCTTGTTTCCGGATCTTATCAGCAGAGGGGGCAGCCCTCGTCATCTGGTCCTTCTACTTCAGCACCCGCCCCGCCAGCTAGGGGTGAGGGTCAGACAGCTAGGGGTCACTCTCGAGGGGGAGGCCGATCAGGCGGACAGGCTAGATGCTATGCTTTTTAGGGCCGATCTGAGGCCGTTGCTTCTGATGTTGTCATTACAGGTATTATTTCAGTCTGCCACAGAGATGCCTCAGTATTGTTTGATCCCGGTTCTACTTATTCTTATGTGTCTACATATTTTGCTCCTCGTTTGGGCACGACCCGAGGGAGTCTTGAGCTGCCAGTGCATGTATCTACCCCGGTAGGGGATACTATTGTTGTGGACCACGTATACCGGTCCTGTTTGGTCACTATTGGAGGTCTGGAGACCCGAGTAGACCTGTTGCTTCTCGGCATGATTGATTTTGATGTTATATTGGGCATGGATTGGCTATCTCCGTGTCATGCTATTCTGGACTGTTATGCTAAGACAGTCATGTTTGGCTATGCCGGGCATTCAGAGGATCGAGTGGCGAGGCACGACTGAGTATGTACCTAGCAGGGTAATATCTTTCCTCAAGGCCCGACGAATGGTTGGGAAGGGATGTCTCTCTTATTTAGCATTTGTGCGGGAGGTCGAGGCCCGGACTCCCAGTATTGATTCTGTTCCCATTGTGCGAGACTTTCCTGATGTGTTTCCCTCAGACCTGCCGGGCATGCCGCCGGACAGGGATATTGATTTTGGTATCGATTTGGTGCCGGGCACTCAGCCTATTTCTATTCCTCCGTATCGGATGGCACCAGCTGAGTTGAAGGAATTGAAGGAGCAGCTCCAGGAACTCCTAGATAAGGGGTTCATTCGGCCGAGTGTGTCGCCGTGGGGTGCACCGGTCCTGTTTGTTAAGAAGAAGGACGGATCCATGAGGATGTGTATTGACTACGGGCAGCTAAACAAAGTAACAGTAAAGAATAAGTATCCTCTGCCTCGTATTGATGATTTGTTTGATCAGCTCCAGGGAGCTAGGGTGTTCTCGAAGATTGATCTTCGTTCGGGCTACCATCAGCTGAAGATTAGAGAGTCTGACATTATGAAAACTGCATTCCGGACCAGATATGGTCACTATGAGTTCCTTGTGATGTCTTTTGGGCTGACCAACGCCCCAGCAGCATTTATGCATCTGATGAACAGTGTATTCAGGCCGTATCTTGATTCATTTGTGATCGTATTCATTGATGACATACTAGTCTACTCTCGTAGCCAGGAGGAGCATGCTCGACACTTGAGCATTGTGTTGCAGAGATTGAGAGAGGAGAGGCTGTATGCCAAGTTCTCCAAATGTGAGTTCTGGCTTGAGTCCGTGGCATTCTTAGGGCACGTGGTGTCCTGTGATGGTATTCAGGTAGATCCGAGGAAGGTCGAGGCAGTGCAGAGTTGGCCCAGACCGACCTCAGTTACTGAGATCCGTAGCTTTCTGGGATTGGCAGGGTATTATCGCCGATTCGTTCAGGGGTTCTCTTCTATTGCTTCACCCTTGACTAGATTGACTCAGAAGGGTGTTCTTTTCTTATGGTCCGAGGAGTGCGAGGAGAGCTTTCAGAAGCTCAAGACAGCACTGACCACAGCACCAGTCTTGATTCTACCGACAGCTTCAGATTCTTATATTGTATATTGTGATGCCTCGGGAGTTGGCATTGGTTGTGTGTTGATGCAGGAGGGTAGGGTCATTGCTTATGCTTCTCGTCAGTTGAAGCCCCACGAGAAGAACTACCCTGTTCATGATTTGGAGCTAGCGGCCATAGTTCATGCTTTGAAGATTTGGAGGCATTACCTGTATGGTGTCTCCTGTGAGGTGTTCACGGATCATCGCAGCCTTCAGCACTTATTCAGACAGAAGGACCTTAATTTGAGACAGCGGAGGTGGTTGGAGTTGCTTAAGGATTATGACATCACTATTTTGTATCATCCAGGGAAGGCCAATGTGGTGGCCGATGCCTTGAGTCGGAAGGCGGTTAGCATGGGCAGCCTAGCTTTCATCCCAGTTGGGGAGAGGCCATTTGCTTATGATGTTGAGGCCCTAGCCAATCGGCTAGTGAGATTAGATATTTCGGAGCCGAGTCGGGTGTTGGCTTGTGTTGTTTCTCGATCTTCCTTATATGATCGCATCGGGGAGCGACAGTATGACGACCCACATTTACTTGTCCTTAAGGACAGAGTGCAGCATAATGATGCTAGAGGTGTGACTATCGACAGTGATTGTGTTCTGAGCATGTAGGGTCGTATATGCATGTCCAATGTAGATGGTTTGTGGGAGTTGATACTTGAGGAGGCACACATTTCGCGGTACTCTATTCACCCAGGTGCCGTGAAGATGTACCAGGACTTGAGACAACACTACTGGTGGAGAAGAATGAAGATGGATATTGTTAGGCATGTAGCTAAGTGCCTCAATTGCCAGCAGGTCAAGTATGAGCATCAGAGACCGGGCGGTGTTCTTCAGCGTATGGTTATTCCCGAGTGGAAATGGGAGAGGATCACCATGGATTTTGTTACTCGGCTTCCTCGGACAGCGAGGAAGTTTGATTCTGTATGGGTGATTGTTGATCGGCTGACTAAGTCCGCACATTTCATCCCGGTTAGTACTACTTACTCATCGGAGCGGTTGGCATCGATCTTTATTCGGGAGATTGTCAGGTTGCATGGGGTCCCAGTGTCTATTATATCTGACAGAGGCACTCAGTTCACTTCTCAGTTTTGGAGAGCATTTCAGCGAGAGATGGGTACGCGGGTTGAGTTGAGCACCGCATTTCATCCCCAGACAGACGGACAGTCTGAGCGCACTATTCAGATCCTGGAGGATATGTTGCGGGCATGTGTGATTGACTTTGGTGGTTCGTGGGATGAGTTCTTACCACTTGTTGAGTTCGCCTACAACAACAACTACCAGTCGAGTATTCAGATGGCCCCGTACGAGGCATTGTATGGCAGACGGTGTAGATCTCCCGTCGGATGGTTTGAGCCTGGTGAGGATAGATTGATAGGGACTGAGTTAGTTCAGGATGCTATGGATAGAGCAAAGTTGATCCAGGAGAGGCTTCGCACAGCACAGTCTCGCCAGAAGAGTTATGCGGACCGTAGGGTTCGAGAGTTGTCTTTCATGGTTGGTGATAGAGTATTGTTGAAGGTTTCACCCATGAAGGGTGTCATGAGGTTCGGGAAGAAAAGGAAGTTGAGTCCCAGGTACATTGGTCCTTTTGAGATACTCGGGAGAGTTGGAGAGGTGGCATATGAGTTAGCCTTGCCACCCAGCTTATCCAGCGTTCATCCAGTATTCCATGTGTCTATGCTCCGGAAGTACATCGGAGATCCGTCCCATGTATTAGACTTCAGTACCATTGAGCTTGATGGTGATCTATCCTATAATGTGGAGCCTATTGCTATTTTGGGTCGCCAAGTAAGGAAGTTGAGGTCGAAGGAGATTGCATCGGTTAAGGTTCAGTGGAGAGGTCGACCCGTAGAGGAGGCTACTTGGGAGGTTGAGCAGGAGATGCGGAGCAGATACCCTCAGCTATTTGAGACTTCAGGTATGTTTCTTGACCCGCTCGAGGACGAGCGTTTGCTTAAGAGGGGGAGAATGTGACGACCCGGCCCGTCGTCACGGGAATTACCACCCCGTTATGTTGTAATTACATAATTCATGCTTTTATATCGGTGTTAGAGTCTATCGGGGAAGTTAGGAGTGAATTGAAATGAAAATGAGGCATATAGCCTTTTTGAAGGAAACTTGAATAAGAAAAGTCAACCCGGAGTTGACTATTTAGTTAGAGAGCTCGGAATCGAATTCGGATGATTCGGTTAGTTCCGGGAGGTGGATTGTGACTTAGGGGAGCGATCAGAATTGAATTTGGAGACCCGGTGTAGAAATAGGCTTGAATTGGCTAAAGTTGATTTTTGGCGAAAACCGGATGGTAGGCGATATTTTGATCCGGGGGTCGGAATGGAATTCCGACAATTTCTGTAGCTTCTTTATGTGATTTTGGATGTGTCCGCAAATTTTCAGGTCATTCGGACATCGTTTGATCGGGTTTTGGATTGAATGTTAGTTTTGAAAGTTTTGAAGAAACTTAGGCTTGAATTCGTGTAGAAATGGTGATTTTGATGTTTAGTGTGGTGTTTTTATGATTGGAACAAGTTCGTATCATGTTTTGGAGTATGTTGGTGGTTTTCGTTGGGGTCCGGGGGTCTCGGGATGAATCCGGGGGTCCAAACGGACCATTCTTGGCCAAAGAAGAGAGCTGGTTTGCTGTCATAAGTGCAGCAGAATTTTACCCTTCGCGATCGCAGAGATAGGGACGCGATCGCGTAAGGTCAAGAACGGAAGCGACGCGATCGCAGGAGCACGGACGCGATCGCGTAGAGTTAACCGGGTGGTCATCGCGATCGCATGAGCATCTACGCGATCGCGTAGAAGAGAAATGGGGTCCAGGGAAAAATGTGCTACGCGATCGCAGGAATAAGGACGCGATCGCGTGAGGCCGGATGGTTGTACATCGCGATCGCGTGAGGAGAGTCGCGATCGCATGAGGGCGAAATGTTTGAACATCGCGATCGCGTGAGGAGTGTCGCGATCGCGTAGAGCAAATGGGTCTGGCAGAGAATTTAATCACAGAACAGAGGGGCTACGGGTTCATTAACCCAAAATGCCATTTTTGAGTTCTAGAGAGAGAAACTTACGGGAATTGCTGGTAATTCATCGGGGATTCGTCGGAGGTAAGTTTTGTGGCTTAATTGCATCATTTTAGCATGAAATCCTTGGTTAAATTTCTGTAAATGGAAGATTTAAGGTGGGTTTGAGCCCTAGGCCTAAATTGAAGAAAAACAATGATTTGAGTGGGCAAATGGAGTCCGATTTTGGTATATTTGATATGCCTAGACTCGTATTGAGACGAGGGTTCCGAATATGTAACTTTTATAATTTTTCGAGAAGCGCACCAAAAGTCGGGTTTTGACAACTTGTGGGTTTTGATATAATTTGGGTTATTTCGAATGAATTTCGTGAAATTAGCATATATTGATGCATTCTCTATGATTTTGAGCAGATTTGGTACTCGAGGAGATTGATTTGCGAGGCAAGCGCAAGGCGGATTGAAGCTTCTACCGGTTCGAGGTGAGTGGTGGTAGTAAACAATGTGCTGAGGGTTTGAAACCCCGTACTAGCACTTCACAGTGCTATATTGAGATGAGACACACGTCTTGAGACGAGTGTGGTGACATTGTGATTGGGGGTTCGGACTTAGTCCTTCCCGGCTAATAGAATACTGTGTTGTATGACTGTTACTGAGACTATAGCTGTACAATTGGGCTAATAGCCATGTTTGGGGCCTTGTGCCGATCTGTAGAGCATTAGGGAACCTATAGAGCTAGGTGACCCTTATATCGTGTTGGAAACGTACACTCAGCCGTAGCTCTAGCTGTATAGCATAATATGAGCCCGTACTAGATGTGTACATTGAGAGAGATTATCTAGGGTGGAATTCCCTGTTCTAGGCTGAGCAGACCTGAAAGGCCAAGTCTATACCGATTGAGATGAGATAGGGTCAAGGACCCACTATGAGATGTTATATTGGGCCTGAAAGGCCAAGTCTATATTGACTGAGACAGGGTCTAGGACCCGTTATGAGGTATTATATATATATACCTATATTGGATTGGGCTGCACGGCGCAACAGTACATATATTGGATCGGACTGCACGCCGAGTAATATACATGTAATATACATGTAATATACATGTGGGACGGACTGCACGCCGTAGTATTATTGCGCTTGGGCTGTAGGAGCCCTTCGGAGTCTGAGTCTGCACACATTCTCAGTGAGCACTGGTGTATATTATGGGATCGGGCTGCGCGCCGCAGCACTATAAATATATATACATATAATTAGTGGATCGGACTGCACGCCACAGTAATACATGTGTGGATCGGGCTGCACGCCGCGGTATGATAGTGCTTGGGCCTAGGGAGCCCCTCCGAAATCTGCATACACCCCCAGTGAGCGCCGTCGACGTTAAATGGAGCGGGCTGCGCGCCGCAGCGGTATATGTATTGGAGCGGGCTGCACGCCGCAGCATTATACTTAATTATATCCTACTATCTATTTAAATATTTATACATTATAGACATAGGTATGTGTCTTTATATGTTGAGATGGCCGTACACCGTAGGGGTACGAGTAAGGGTTGGATCAGCGTAAGAATCTTGTAGAGATAAATGTGGTTTGGAGATTAGAGTATTACCATAGTGATGACGTACATGTGAGGGTTGCCTTAGAACTGCTAAGTGATAGCACATGAGTTCTTACCTTCGGTTATTATTTATTATTGTTACTCACTGAGTTGAAATATACTCACCCCACTCCCCTGCACTTTCTGTGCAGATCCACAGGTGCCCGAGAGCAGTTGAGACATTGTAGCTGCTGATACTTGTCTACTTTTGCGGAGATTACGAGGTAGCTGCCAGCGTCCGCAGAGCTTGTTTTCTCCTTCTTTATCATCTTGTTGATTTCCTATTTGCCTAGACTTGGTTGTATTAGGATGCTATTCTGTAGAGGCTCAGTCTCGTGATACCACGATATGGATGGGACCGTATTTTGTATGTTTTATATTTCGTTTATCACCTGATATGATCATTTATTGTTTAAGTTTAATTTGATTGATAACTGGCTGGGTTAAAGGATAATATGGTCGGGCTTGCCTAGCATTGTGTTGGGCGCCATCACGACCAGGGTTTGGGTCGTGACAAGTTGAGTACAGTGGTTCCTGGAATAGGCACTGTAGTTCTCCAAATATCCCACATCGGAATTGAGAGGGAGTCCTGGGCTAGTTAAGTAAAGATGCTGGACCAACATGTGTATAGGCCTTTTCTCCAGTGGTTCCTGTAACAGGCCTGGGGAGGAACAAAATCGTGCGGGCTAGGCCCAAAGCGGACAATATATACACAGTGTTGGGCCGGGTCATTACACTCATTATACACACTCACCCTCTCAGAGACAAACCCTAGCCGCCCCCATTCCCCTTCCTCCTCTCCACAGGCCACCGGAACCCTACCGGTGGTCTGCTACTGTTTATCTTCTCCGGCTAAAACCTTCATCCCTAAACCTCCTCCTCTACCACCCTATCACACCAGCCCTGTCCAAATACCCCTCTTTTTCCCCAGATCTTGCAACTCAGGTCGACGGAACCCTAGCCGGTGACCACCAACCAACGAACCAGCCTTCCCCCTTAACACCCTAAGACCACCCTGAACTCCTTAATCACCCCATCTAAGTCCCATCCCTCGAATATTAGAAAATGTTCTGCCGGAACCCTACTCCGGCGGATACCCCAAACCCAAAACCACCCCAGATCTAACCCTAGACCCTTAAACCACCATTCTTTAACACCAAACAAGACTCCAAGAGTCTGCCTAGAAGATCCACAGTCAAAAATAGACTCAAGGTCTCTGAACCACCGGAAAACCAAGAATCAAGAAGAAAAATGAAGAAAGCTGAAAGAAAAGAAGGAAAAAGAAGAAAGAAAGAAAAAGGAAAAACATCAGAGAAGCTAAGTACACTGAACCTATTCCTTTTCTCTACTGTGCTTTATGCTTCATTCTATCTTTATTATTTGTTGAAGCCTGAATCTATTGCATGTTTAGAAGACCTCTCTGTGTATATTTGAAATCGATTAAGTATCTTTTGGTTCTGATAGAAGTCACTTGTTGAATCATATGTTGTTTAGTCTTTCAATGTTCTTGTTTGATAGATCCTTTTTGTTTAAATGTTTTGATTAATTAGGATTCAACCATTATCAATTTGTCTCTCTGAATTCTGATTTATTAAGTGTTTAGTCGTAATTAGGGTTATATTTGCAAGATTATTTGAAACTGGCTATTATTGCAATACGATTTAAATGTTTGGCTCTTCTGAACTTTTGAGTACTTAGTCATATTAGGGCTGTGTGTGTAAATGTTTAATATGGCTATCATTACAACACAGTTTGATTTCTGACTTGTGAAAGATTATTTGTGGTTATCTTTGTAAGAGTGGTTAATTCTGAAAAGGTTACTTAGTTCTGAACTGGTGAAAATATAAAGTCAAGTCTCAGGGGTTATATTTTAAATACTATTGACTACTCAAGGTCTTAATAGACCTAAGGATAGGTCGGGTAAATGCATATAAGACATAAGGGGTAAAAGAGGAATAGAAAATGGTAATCTGAGAATAATTTGGAAGTAATAAGGGCATAAAAGACAATTGGGCCTGGTTTTGGTGTAATTGCTGAACCATAAAGGGCAATTTAGGTAGAGTTAAATGGTAAATAGGTAATAAAACTTAACAAGTGAGGGTAACAAAGGCATTAACGCCTAAAAGAATGATATAGAATACCCTAGAACCTTCTAGCAGTGGTTCAAGTGTATTCTTGTCAAAAATAACTTAGGCTTAACTGAAATAAATCAAAAAGAGCAGGGGTGGAAAATATGAATATTTAATTCAAATTTCCCTCCCATTATGCTCTATAAATAGGCCCCTTCAGGCCTTATTTCAAAGGTACAGAAGATTTAAAATACTGAAATACACTAATACATACTGAAATACTGTTATTGTTCAATTGTTGTTGGTTCAAGTGGTATTTTGGGACTTCTGTTCACTGTTCTTCATTGGTTTTGATTGAGTTCGCTGGGTTTCTCCTATTTGCTTGGTTAAATTTGCTGGGTTCTCTATTCTGAAGTTGTATTTGCTGTGATATTTGCCTCTACTGCTATTGCTGATTTCTCTTCTCCTTCATCCCTTAGAACTCATCGTTTCCTTTCGTTTGATCAGGTACACTACTATCTCATGAAAATATAATTGAAACGCGATGAAGGAATGAAAATTTGTTGATTAGTTTTATTTGTAGTTGTATTTCTGTTGTTTTTTATAGCTATAATAACTTAGATTTCATGTAATTTGCTAGGAATTGGGTTGTAATAAGGACTGGACTGCACGAATTCAATTTAGATTAAAGTAGTAGTAGATAATACTGTAGTAAACGCACTAAACAGATTAGTTATAACGATCACCTAAATCTAAAACTAAAACTGGTTAAAACCTAGTTAATTCGCTTATAGATTTATAACTATTCCAAAAATTAGACATGTAATACACAAATGTTTAGATTTTTGTCAATTGAATTTCGAATCAGTACCAATCAATTTGAGAATATGACTTAGTTGAATTTTAAATCGTGTTACTGTTTTATCACTGCTGAAACTGATTTAGCTACAAAACTTGCAGTAAACTTTGTGATATGGTAATCTGAATATTATTGTAATGACAATGGTAATTCGAGCATGTTTTAGATGAAAATTTAGAATACCGTTTCCAATTAAATAAAAGCGAATAGGTAACTCTGCAATTAGTGTTTCAATTGAATAATGGCATGAAGATCAGACTATGTTAATTTATTAGCTGAATAACAACGTTGATTAAAACTAGCGTTAACGTTCTTAGTTGATTGCTGATATTAAAATCAATAGTATTCAAACATAAATAAGCGTTAGTAAATACAAATAATTGTTGATACCGAAATAATATTGGCTTGCAGATCTGTTAATTCATTAAAATGTCAATTTGCCTTGAACTTGCTTTATGTGTTAATAATTTGGGCCTAGCCATGAGAAGAGGCCCAAGTCCAATTGGTATGGCATTTATGCCTATGAGAATAAATATGGAAACAACGACTGGGCTCCAAGTAGCCAATTGCACTTTGGTGCGACTCTGTTAAGTTGGCCTAGGTTCTAGGCCCAATAATGAATAAAGGCCTAGATTCAAATGATTAACGACATAAAAAACATAATAAGCATTACTATTAGGGAAAAAATAGAAGTAGAAAACATAGTACATTAATATGTTTAACCTTTTAAAATGAAACGGGACGAGCCTCGTTACAATATAAAATGCACGAGCCCCCCAAATAATAACTATAAAACTTTAGACCTGAAAGGATCGTTTCAACCATTTCACGATCTTTTCCAAAATATAACAAGAATAGACATCGTTAGGCATAATTTAATATACATTCCTTTGAACGGGTGCACATTTATGTGACCCAAATCCTACTCTCAACGAAATCGAAATATATTTAAAGCCACAGGCGTACTGGTACGGTGTGGTTGAGGACGTATTTTCACGACGTTGCAAATTTGTGAAATTCAAAAGCGGTATACTTGCACATAATTAAAATATATAATTTGAAATCAAATAAAATCAAGGCAACAGTTGAGCGACCGTGATACAACCACGGAATTCAGGAGTGCCTTACACCTTCTTCCGGGTTAACAGAATTCCTTATCCGGATTTCTAGTTCGCGGACTGTAACAGAGTCAATCTTTCCTCGGTTCGGGATTAAACCGGTGACTTGGGACACCATTATATTCTCAAGTGGTGACTCTGAAAAATTTAAATAACTAATCATGTTCCGATTGTCCTTAAAGTGGAAAAACTCCTTCCATGCCCTCACGGGTAAAGTGTAGAAATACACATTTTCCTTATCTAGTAGAGCTCCGTAGGTACAAAAAGGAGGTCTGACGGACATGCCATGATTTTAAGTGTGGGGTGGGAGACTTACTCTATTTATATGTTGTAAATTGTATAATTATGTAGAATATAATTTAGTTGTATATAATATTAGTTGGCTCGGCCCAACGATGGATACTTGTCGACGATTTTCTTGAGGGTCGAAGTCGGAATGAAAAAAAAATCATATAAACCCCAAAATAATAGTAGAGGACTCTTCTTGATGACGGACTACTTGGACAGTACTTTTGAGGGAAGTAGTCCATGTAGATTTTTTTTTTAATTTTCTTTTTCCTAGATAGTGTATTATCTCCCCCTTGGTTTTTCTTTTAACCATGGTTCTTTTCCAAGGGTTTCTCTTGAACCGGATTAGGTAGATTTTTCTTTTTCTAGTTTTAGGTTTAAATGAGTGAAGGTTAATATGTAACCCCGAGTATGCACACTTGCAATAACTAAAAGGAACTTGAGAGTGTATTATCTAAGATTGATTGTAGATTCTAAGATATGCCTTAAGTTTGCACAATGTGGCTTGCTTGAACACTTGTATGACTTTGTTGATGAACTAATTCGGAATGAGCTGCATGCTAAGTGTGTCTGAGGTTTTTACTTGCATTATGTTTTTACATATGATACCTAGAACTTGCCATGTGTGTGTGCAAAGCAAAATAGAAGTCATTTAGTTATAGAGATGATTGAGGCATTTCTTTATGCAACCACATAACAAAAAGTGTGAATCCACCTATACATAATATCATAGTTAACCCCTTTGAGCCTCAAGCCTGTTCTTTGATAACCCTATAATGTTCACAATATATATGTGGAATAAGTACATTGTTGAACCTTACCTCATAGAAGCACTTAAATTGTTAATGAATATGCAAAAGTAAAAGTGTGGGGTGAGGGAGTAGTGAAAAATGGAAATCAAGAATGAATGGTATAGTTGGTGAACTGGCATTTGTATAGTGAATGTTCTAAAAAAAAATTAAGCCAGTTGCACCTTAAATAAAGTGGGGATTACAAGTAAATCAAAAGGTGGAAGAATGGTTGGGTTGAGCATAAAGGTAAGACAAAAAAAAGGAAGTTTGGTTTAAAAGAAGTGCTTAGGGAGGTTAGCCACTATATCCAAAATATCCTACCCGTCCTGTAACCTACATTACAACCCTTAAAGACCTCTTGATCTTTGACCTAATGGCTCGATTAGTAGAGTATTACACTAGGGGCAAGCTTATGGTGTGTCTGTGTGCATGTGAATGCTCTTTGCTGAGAGTGAGTGAATTCTTTCTATATATAGTTCCTTGTTGTAAATTTCATGTGTGTGGAACTTCTCTTAGATTTTGTATTGTGAGGGCATGTAACTCTGGAAGAAAAGGTAAGTCTTCAAGTCTGTTAGAGTAATTAGAGTAAGCAATAATGTGCTTCGGTATGAGAGTCTGAAGTTGAGTAAGGATAGTGCACTACTTAGGTTTAATCATGGATTGTAGCTTATGTGATGTATTTTGAGGAAAGACATTGAGAATGTAAGCCTAGAAGTGTGATTAAATTTTCTCGAGGACGAGCAAAGGTTTAAGTATGGGGTGTTGATAATAGGTGAATTTTACTATATTCATACCCTAAATAATCACATTTTTAAGTTGTGTTGATAATATATATGATGAAAAAATGCTATTATTAGTGTTTTACATGAACTGTAGGTACAAAATAGTTAAGGAAGGCTAAAAGAGCAATTTTGGAGTCAAAAGAAGATGAAAAGGCCATTTATGCAAAAATCATTAAAAACCACACAGAACAACCCTGAAGATTCAGAGGACATGTTCTACCGTGATTCCACTGCGACCGTGGTGGTTGAAGCCTGCTAAAAAATGAAGGTTCAGAGAGTTGATTTCACCGCGGTTCGACCGCGGCAGAATCGCGGTGACAGGAGCGAACTTGTGGGACTAAAGTGTAAAAATGGGATTTTTATGACCTAAACCCTATATAAAACCTTAGGATTTGCCCAAAGGAGGAAATCATTGTATTTTTGAGTACTTTTGCAAGGAAACTAGTGTGAGAGAATTCTCCAAACATATCTCTTACTTTTCTTTTGAATTTTCATCATGAATTTTATTCTAGCTTTTGTTTTCATGGTTATGAATAGCAAAATTCCTATCTAAGATTTTGATGGAACCTATTGGTTGATGAACTTCTGATTTATGTGAATACAAATTGTTAGTTAATCTCTTGTGACGACCCGACCCGTCGTCTCAGGTGTAACCGCCCCGTGGTTCCCACATTGTGTTGCCTTATGTTTCATTATCCGTTTTGGGTGCGTTAGAATTAAATTGGAGTAATTTTGTTAAGAAATGAGAAACTTAGTCTCTTTTAAGAAGACTTAAGTTGGAAAAGTCAACCGGATATTGACATATGAGATAGAGTACTCAGAATCGAATTCTGATGATTCGGTTAGCTCCGGATGATGAAATGTGACTTAGGAGCGCTATCAAAAGTAATTTTGGAGGTCCGGTGAAGAAGTTAGCATATTTTGGCGAAGTTAGTATTTTGGCGAATTCCGGTTGATAGGTGATATTTTGATCCGGGAGTCGAAATGGAATTCTGAGAGTTGTAGTAGCTTCGTTAGGTGATTTTGGACTTGTCCGCAAAATTTCAGGTCATTCGGACGTCATTTGGTTGGGTTTCGGATTGAATGTGAATTTTGAAAGTTAAAGTTAAACATAATCTTGAATTTGTTGAAAACGGACGATTTTGATGTTAACGATAGAGTTTTGATGATTGGAACAAGTTTGAATAAAGTTATAGGACGTGTTGGTACTTTTGATTGAGGTCCCGGGGGCCTCGGGTGAGTTTCGGGGTGGTTTCGGACCATTTCTAAGCCATTTTTAACTGCTGGTTTTTGGCTACAGCAGTGCTCTATGCGATCGCGGGGAATTGGTCGCGATCGCGGTGAGTAAAATCTGAGAAAAACCTTAATGAATCGCGATCGCGTAAAGCGCTTTGCGATCGCGAAGAAAGAATTTATGTCGCGCAGGTCTTACTTCAGATGCTCATATCTTTTTATCTACAAGGAATTTTGAGGTGATTCAAAAACAAAGGTTGTAGCTCATCTTGTCTAGTTTTCATACAGATAAGAAAATAGTGATTTAGATATCTGTGTAAAAAGTAATGGATGTTACACTATAGGCTGTCCGAGGAGGATCTTTAATACACATGTATGCATTGGGAAGCATAAATCTCAAAAAGATTCAGGAAACGAGCAACAAATCCAAGTCATAGCCCTATGTGTCTAGTTTCCAGAATTGTGTGCAAAACGTTATGACCATTATACTGAAGCATGTCCGGAAGAACCGGAATTTATGCACTGTGATCGCGAAGCCCTTCCCGCGATTGCGAAGGGTAATTTTTGGGCCAGAAATTTGTTCTCCGCGATCGCGAAGCATTTCCCACGATCGCGATGAACAAAATGCCTGGGCAGAATGTTTTAAAACATTCCAGTCGCGAAAATAACCCATTTTTCCACCATTTTTGGTCACTCTTGAGAGCTTTTGGACGGGAAATGAAGGGGTTTCGACTGGGAATCGTTGGAGGTAAGTTTTATGAGTTAATTACATGTTTTTATACAAGAATAATCCATGGAATTCATGAATTTATGGCTAAAAATCAAAAAAATAGGGCTTGGAGCAAAAATCTTAAATTTATGATTTGATGGGCCATTTGTGGTCCGAATTGAGAGTTCTTGGTATGTACGGACTCTTGGCGAGACAAGGATTCCAGAAATGTGAATTACGATTGGGTTATGTTCCATTAGCCTATTTTGATATATTTGTACTGATTTTGGCTAGTTTTGACGTGCGTGGATGCCGGTTCGAGGAGCTAAGGCATCGCGGGCATGAGTTTTCGCCGGTTCGAGGTGGGTAATACTTGTAAATGATGTCCTGAGGGTTAGTAAACCCCGGACTTGCACATCTTAGTGTTGTGTTGAGGTGACTTGCACGCCGGATAACGGGCGTGGGGTAGAGCACCATTGGGGATTGTGACTTGGTCCGTCCCGCGTAATAAATAATAACACCTAATTATTTGAAATGAAATTGACACCTCAATAAAGATATTAATTATCATGAATTGGACTAATTATCATGTTTTGGGCTTCGTGCCGATTATTTGAATCCTTCAGGGATTGGTCTCATTGTCTTGATAACACTGTGCATATTTTTATCTAAATTTAAGGTTTTAAATGGTATTTTGCTATTCAGCATTTTTTATAAGGTTATGAAAAATTTGCACATGGTCTTAATGACATTTTTAGCTGTGAGCTAATATGATACTATTGCCCGAGGGGCTTTCTTGATTATTTGTTAGACTGATTGGGGCCGAGGGCCATATGTTAGGGCATGACGATTTATGTGAGCATATGCATACACATGCATGGATCGGACTGCACGCCGCAGTGGTATATGGATCGGGTTGCGCGCCGCAGCAGGTGTGATATTGATATTGCGCTTGGGCTGTAGGAACCCTCCGGAGTCTGAACCCCCACAGTGAGCGCGGGCGCCTTTGCATGGATCGGGCTGTACGCCACAGCGTCATATGCATTGCATGGCATACATACATTAGTTTACGTGTACTACGTGGCATAACAATTAGCACTCATACATTACTGGAACACATGCATTATTTGCCTTATTGACCAGATCTCCTGGTGGTATTTGTTAAGGAGTGCTGAGCCCGAGGGGCTGATTTGAGTGCAGACTTGCACTGCTTGAGATTGTACCCAGGTATTGGTATGTTATCATGAAAGAAAGAAGCTAAAAATGAGATTTCTAAATAATTTACTCACATATGCTGAAAGGGGATAAAATGATAGTGTGTTGAAGTTTAAAGGTAGTTCCGTATTGTGTAGCATGAGATAGTGCTTTGCGTGGTTTCCTTTCCTTCAGCATTATTTACTTTTATTACCGCTGAGTTGGAAGTACTCACACCCGACTCCCTGCACCTTTTGTGCAGATCCAGGTACATCACAGTAGAGCTGATTCTATGGCTGCTCGGGAGTGCATTTGGACAGTCGAGGTAGCTGCCAGCGTCCGCAGGACTTGACTCTCCAGTTTATCCTTATTTTGTTCTGTCTATGCCACACTTGTGCACAGTTGTATACACTATCACAGTTTATAAATTCTGGTATAGGCTCATGACTTATGACTCCTGATTCGGTGGGAGGTTTATACTGGTTTTGGGATATCTATCCCCGATGTGCTAGACGTCATTTCATTATATTATTGTTGTTTATGCCTACAAAGGGTAAAGTGAGAGCTGATAGCTCTGTGTTATGAATGGTTGGTCGGGCTAGCCTAGCAATGTGTTGGGCGCCATCACGACCGGGTTTTGGGGTCGTGACAAGTTGGTATCAGAGCCTAGGTTACTAGGCCTCATGAGTCATGAGCCAGTTAGTAGAGTCTCGTGGATCGGTACGGAGACGTATGTATTTATCCTCGAGAGGCTGCAGAACCTCTAGGAAACACTTCACTTTCTTGGAATTCTTATCGTGCGTACTTGATTCAGCTTGAGATGTAATTCTTGAAATTCCTTCCACACGTTTGTATGCGCACTCGAGCGCTCAGTAATAAATTTGCCTTGATGGATTGTGACTCCCCGATCGAAGGCGAGATATAATCTCCGTGATTTCATGTTGGACCCGTCTGAAGGACTTGAGGCCGAATCTTCGCCTATGGCTTGAGCACCAAGGTGCTGATTTTGCGAGCTGGTATTATGAACTTATATGTTCGGTATTGTCCCTAATTGTGGTAATGTCGGCTAGATAGCCAGATGATGTGTATCATGGTGGAAGGTGTGCTGAGATACTAAATTGAGGTGAAGCAGGTGGGTTATCTCTTGCGGAGTGCCCTTAGGTGACCTGATTCTTATGTGTAATTGAAAGGTATTTGATATGTGTTATGATTCGAGCAGGTGCAACGCATGTCAGTATATCAATTTTGATAATATAATTCGTGTAGTATTGAGATTAATGTTGTTGATATACATTGTGATGTCTTGTCGAGTTGTGGACGTGTTGTTAGGATGGTTTTGGTAATTCTCTGGCAGGTGGATAGGCCCAATTACAAAGGAAACTCTGCCGAAATTTTTGAAAGATTTGGGACTTAGTAAAAATTTTGTCGCCTAAAGAGTGGGCTTAACTGTAGTGTGAATGAATGCAAGAATTAGGGAAGAGTTAGAATTTTTGATGATTCGTGCCTCCGCAAGCTGGTTAAAGAGTGAGTTTAATCTCACCATGATATTACGACAACAATAAAGTATATGTGTTCTGATAAATATGGCTTCGAGCTAAGTTGGGGAGCTTTCCATTGATTAGCTGATTGCGCAGTTGTATGCTACGTTGGTTATGTCTTAAAGTACACTGACGAACCAGTTCTGGTTACAGAAATTGAGCCGAGAATAGCACGAGTGAAGCAAGATTTTGACAAAAGTTATACGGTGCTTTCTTAGATGTGAGAAAATAATAGTATGTCTTGAGCTGTTGTTGGTAAGGAATGCTCAGTGAATTGAGGAGAATGATGTTTGTTGGTATTTGAATGAGATCATATCTTGTGGTGTCGGGGTGGTAATAAGGCACGAGTGGTTCTGTTCGTTAAGTCTGGTAATTTTCAGTTTCGATAAGAGTGGATGACTCTTGGGAATGTTATAATGTGTTCTAAGATGGTGTATGTGACTAAAGATAGTGTCTTCATTAGAAAACATCAAGACTTGTGGTATTTTGTGATAACTACGAGACCCTAAGTATTAGTATCAGGAAAGTAGTAGTAACGAATTCAGATTCGCAAGAAGTGCTTCAAAACAAAGTATTATGGAAGGTGATATTTCTGGGAGACATTGGAGAAAGTATTCAGTGGCCTATGAGTATTAAAGAATGTGGCCTTATGTTTGAATCTCCTGTGGTGAGCCTGAATTGATGCATTGTAATGCTATAACAAGAGAGAAAAATCAAAATAATTGATGTAAACCAAATATGAAGGCTGTGAGGGTTGCTCTTGTGCGTTATAAAAAAAAGGGAGTTATTATGGACCTTTGAAAGGTTATCAGACTAAGTTCAATGTGATCAGAATCGGCTTGAAGTCGATGGATAGATTTAATGTGAATAATGGCTCTATATCAAGCCAGATGTGTGCATTTTGTAATGCAGTCCTCATGAAGGAGTAGTTAGGTTAATGCTTTATTGTCAGATATCTCGCGTAGTGATGCCTTACGCCGTGTGATTTGTGAAAAGGCTCAAGAAATTGTTATGTGTTGAGAATCCGCTTAGGGATGATGTTACCTGAGCAGCTTGGCTATTAAAATTCAATTTCGTATATCGCACATCAGTTGTGCTTGGTTTTGTAGCTATAACGCTAAATATCCTTCAAGGATGATATTATGCACTTAGCATGCTTATGACCGATATTTGGTATTTGGTCATGATGAGCATATTTGGCTCGATGTGTATCTCCTTATGTGAGATCTGTGTGTGGATCGGGTGGCACACCGCCATGGGTATGTTAACTGGATCGGGTTGCACGCCGCAACAATGTGATGTTAAGTATAATTTTATATATACTATTTCGTATGCCTTGTTCTTTGTTTTCTAAAGAATGTCCCCATTAATGCGTGGAATTGATAATTCATTCCAGAGTTCGTTTTCTTTTGTATTGCGTTAGA
The DNA here is from genome assembly GCA_032618575.1 of Nicotiana noctiflora. NCBI lineage: Eukaryota > Viridiplantae > Streptophyta > Magnoliopsida > Solanales > Solanaceae > Nicotiana > Nicotiana noctiflora. Next base: position 58,205 of record JASVEL010010336.1, read on the forward strand.
ATCGGTAGCCTATTGGCACTTTGGGGCATCATATGCGATTTATAGTTATGTCTGGAGTGGCTTATTTCCCAGACAGTTCGAATTGGAGAGACGAGATCATTGAAGTTGAGATCAATGCAATCTGAGTATGTGAAGTGAAATTATAGAACTAAGACCATTGTTTGGCTCAGAATGAGTTGATAGTTCTTGTCAAGAGTATAAAACTAATGAATTGTTGTTTCAGTAGTAGTTATGAATGTGTTCAGGTCTCATCCGTTGTGTCAACATTGTAAGAATTTGAACAAGACCTGTGTATGTCATACAGAGCATGTGATGTATAGTGATTCCTTCCAAGTGATTAGTTAAAGAATCTTCGGATGATTAAGGAAAATGGTATTGCTAAGTGGAAGTGATTTGATGAGAGTATATGTCTCGGAAAAGGGTAATGTGATTAAACTAATTATATATCAGTAGTATTGCAGCATGTTCTTGTTAGGTCCATTGGTGGTATTCGGGTCTGCTCGGCATCAGAGGTAAACATAGAGCATCTATCATGGGATGAATGATTATCAAATATGTGCGTGTATTGCACGGTGGAAATTGGATTAGGAATGATGATTGGTGTATTATATGGAGTTCTGATGTACAGGCTATGTGGTGATGTTGGAATTCAGACTGATTGTCTTAGTGTTGGGTGATTTTGAACTATTGCATTAAGGGCAACGTCATAAATGCCACGGGTTAAGTGGTGAAGTGCGTTAGAATACATTTTAGCAAAATGATTTATATTTTAAAGAATCAACGGACAACTGGGAAGGACCATTTTCTTAATTGGGTATTTGAGATGGATGTCAGTGCGGAGGTTGCTATCATTGATCCCATCCCGGTATGGAGGGAATTTTTGAATGCGTTTCTTAATGGTGCATGTATTACGCAGGTTGTGGTTAGGTCGTATTGATTGTGTCATGTCACCAGGATGGTGTGTTTGGTCAAAGGAGATCGTGAGGATCATTAATGAATATAGACATATTTGATTTCAGCATGTTTGATGGATAAATATCGAGATTTCGGTTCAAAATTTTGTTATGGTAATTGCTAGAGGATAAATGGCCTCATAAATGGGAAACCTGAGGAATGGATATGGTCTTATCGATTGTTTTATTTACCATTGGCAATCTATGAAAGTGTTGGAATAAGTCTCTAGCTAATAAAAGGGTTTTCCATCGACATCTGGTTATCGTGGGCAGCTGTTGTGAATGGAAGTTATTCCTGCATGTGTTTGAGTTATGCGGTATAATATATGATTTCACCTGAGGTTGCAGGTATGGATTATTACAGCTGATTCGAGTTTATTCTGAGTAAAAATGTGAGGTTCTGATCTTGTGTAAGATTACAAAGGGTGAAATGTAGTTCTATAGTTTATGGATCGGATGGATTGAGTAATTTCAGCTAAGTTGTGTTGTCGGACCTATATGAGATAGGGTGACGTGGGATCACCGCGGGTTATATGCGAGGTAAAGTTATTCAACTATTGGTGAATTTCTAGAACAACTTTGGGTCCGCCCGAGGACGAGCGTTTGTTTAAGTTGGGGAGAATGTGACGACCCGACCCGTCGTCTCAGGTGTAACTGCCCCGTGTTTCCCACATTGTGTTGCCTTATGTTTCATTATCCGTTTTGGGTGCGTTAGAATTAAATTGGAGTAATTTTGTTAAGAAATGAGAAACTTAGTCTCTTTTAAGAAGACTTAAGTTGGAAAAGTCAACCGGATGTTGACATATGAGTTAGAGTACTTGGAATTGAATTTTGATGATTCGGTTAGCTCCGGATGATGAAATGTGACTTAGGAGCGCAATCAAAAGTAATTTTGGAGGTCCGGTGAAGAAGTTAGCATATTTTGGCGAAGTTAGTATTTTGGCGAATTCCGGTTGATAGGTGATATTTTGATCCGAGAGTCGGAATGAAATTCTGAGAGTTGTAGTAGCTTCGTTAGGTGATTTTGGACTTGTCCGCAAAATTTCAGGTCATTCGGACGTCATTTGGTTGGGTTTCGGATTGAATGTGAATTTTGAAAGTTAAAGTTAAACATAAGCTTGAATTTGTTGAAAACGGACGATTTTGATGTTAACGATAGAGTTTTGATGATTGGAACAAGTTTGAATAAGGTTATAGGACGTGTTGGTACTTTTGATTGAGGTCCCGGGGCCTCGGGTGAGTTTCGGGGTGGTTTCGGACCATTTCTAAGCCATTTTTAACTGCTGGTTTTTGCCTACAGTAGTGCTCTATGCAATCGCGGGGAATTGGTCGCGATCGCGGTGAGTAAAATCTGAGAAAAACCTTAATGAATCGCGATCGCGTAAAGCGCTTTGGGATCGCGAAGAAAGAATTTATGTCGCGCAGGTCCTACTTCGGAAGCTCATATCTTTTTATCTACAAGGAATGTTGAGGTGATTCAAAAACGAAAGTTGTAGCCCATCTTGTCTAGTTTTCATAAAGATAAGAAAATAGTGATTTGGATGTCTGTGTAAAGAGTTATTGATGTTAAACTATAGGCTGTCCAAGGAGGATCTTTAATACACATGTATGTATTGGGAAGCATATATCTCAAAATGTATAAGGATTCAGGAAATGAGCAACATATCAAAGTCATATCCCTATGTGTTTAGTTTCCAGAACATCAAACCATTTGTCATTCGGAGTTGTGTGCAAAAGGTTATGACCATTATACTGAAGCCTGTCCGGAAGAACCGGAATTTATGCACTGCGATCGCGAAGCCCTTCCCACGATCGCGAAGGGTAATTTTTGGGCCAGAAATTTGTTCTCCGCGATCACAAAGCATTTCCCGCGATCGCGATGAACAAAATGCCTGGGCAGAATGTTTTAAAACATTCCAGTCACGAAAATAACCCATTTTTCCACCATTTTTGGTCACTCTTGAGAGCTTTTGGACGGGAAATGAAGGGGTTTCGATTGGGAATCGTTGGAGGTAAGTTTTATGAGTTAATTACATATTTTCATACAAGAATAATCCATGGAATTCATAAATTTATGGCTAAAAATCAAGAAAATAGGGCTTGGAGCAAAAATCTTAAATTTATGATTTGAAGGGCCATTTGTGGTCCGAATTGAGAGTTCTTGGTATGTACGGACTCGTGGCGAGACGAGGATTCCAGAAATGTGAATTTCGTAATTTTTCAGAATGTGGGCCCAGGGGCTCGGGTTTTGCCAATTTCGTGATTTTGAGTATTTTTCGAGTTCTTTCGATTGGGTTATGTTCCATTAGCCTATTTTGATATATTTGTACTGACTTTGGCTAGTTTTGACGTGCGTGGGTGCCAGTTCGAGGAGCTAAGGCGTCGCGGGCATGAGTTTTCGCCTGTTCGAGGTGGGTAATACTTATAAATGATGTCCTAAGGGTTAGTAAACCCCGGACTTGCACATCTTAGTGTTGTGTTGAGGTGACTTGCACGCCGGATAACGGGCGTAGGGTAGAGCACCATTGGGGATTGTGACTTGGTCCGTCCCGCGTAATAAATAATAACACCTAATTGTTTGAAATGAAATTGACACCTCAATAAAGATATTAATTATCATGAATTGGACTAATTATCATGTTTTGGGCTTCATGCCGATTATTTGAATCCTTCAGGGATTGATATCATTGTCTTGATAATACTGTGCATATTTTTATCTAAATTTAAGGTTTTAAATGGTATTTTGCTATTCAGCATTTTTTATAAGGTTATGAAAAACTTGAACATGGTCTTAATGACATTTCTAGCTGTGAGCTAATATGATATTGTTGCCGAGGGGCTTTCTTGATTATTTGTTAGACTGATTGGGGTCGAGGGCCATATGTTAGGCATGACGATTCATGTGAGCATATGCATACACATGCATGGATCGGATTGCACGCCGCACTGGTATATGGATCGGGTTGCGCGCCGCAGCAGGTGTGATATTGATATTGCACTTGGGCTGTAGGAGCCCCTCCGGAGTCTGAACCCCCACAGTGAGCGCGGGCGCCTTTGCATGGATCGGGGTGTACGCCACAGTGTCATATGCATTGCATGGCATACTTACATTGGTTTACGTGTACTACGTGACATAACAATTAGCACTCATACATTACTGGAACACATGCATTATTTGCCTTATTGACCAGATCTCCTGGTGGTATTTGTTAAGGAGTGCTGAGCCCGAGGGGCTGATTTGAGTGCAGACCTGCACTGCTTGAGATTGTACCCAGGTATTGGTATGTTATCATGAAAGAAAGAAGCTAAAAATGAGATTTCTAAATAATTTACTCACATATGCTGAAAGGGGATAAAATGATAGTGTGTTGAAGTTTAAAGGTAGTTCTGTATTGTGTAGCATGAGATAGTGCTTTGCGTGGTTTCCTTTCCTTCAACATTATTTACTTTTATTACCGCTGAGTTGGAAGTACTCACACCCGACTCCCTGCACCTTGTGTGCAGATCCAGGTACATCACAGTAGAGCTGATTCTATGGCTGCTCGGGAGTGCATTTGGACAGTCGAGGTAGCTGCCAGCGTCCGCAGGACTTGACTCTCCAGTTTATCCTTATTTTGTTCTGTCTATGCCACACTTATGCACAGTTGTATACACTATCACAGTTTATAAATTCTAGTAGAGGCTCATGACTTATGACTCCTGATTCGGTGGGAGGTTTATACTGGTTTTGGGATATCTATCCCCGATGTGCTAGACGTCATTTCATTATATTATTGTTGTTTATGCCTACAAAGGGTAAAGTGAGGGCTGATAGCTCTGTGTTATGAATGGTTGGTCGGGCTAGCCTAGCAATATGTTGGGCGCCATCACGACCGGGTTATGGGGTCGTGACATCTCTATTTGTTGAACTTTGTTCTTGTTGTAGTTAATTGACATGATCCTCAATTAGTTGTGCCTATTTAGTGTGCAAAACTTGGAAAAGAATGCATATTTAGGTTATTATTGAACAACACCATTCTTAGATTATTAGAGGGATCTATAATTGCGGGTTTAAAGGTAGGATTAAGAATAATGAAACCTTAGGTGTAATCTAAAGTGAATTGTGATAATTAAAGCAAGCTAGTGTAACTCGGAAGAGTACAATAGTAAATTACTGTGATTACTCGGGAGAGATTTACGGTAGGATTATTGTTCATGATTGATAGAGAGATATTGATAACTTTGTATGAGCATAAACAAAAGGAATTTCATCAATAGAGAAAATCATCACCTTAGTCTTTCTCATTCTTGTTTACAACATATTTAGTTATTTTCCAGTTATTTAGTTATTTGCAAAAGTAGTTATTAAGAAATACTCGATATTTGAATATTTGGGAAGCTGATTCGGAAGATTATTGGGTTTTGAAGATCGTAGTTGGTAGGTTAACTCTCCTGAGGATTCGACCCCGTCTAAAATACTTGGGGTATGTTTGCTGCGACCGCATTGTCCTTTTTATAAGGTATAGTTGGGTGTGATCATCTCCCTTGATTGTAGCCTTTTTAATTTGATAACAAAATCTCACACTTTCAACCAATTACCCAATAATCTCTCTTCCTCCCTCTCTTTGTTCTTCGTCACTCTATTTGTTCTTCCTTACTTTTTACTTCTCCGATAATCGCTCATAGTATTTAGTTCGCTCATAGTATGGATAGTCCGCGATGCCACATTCTAACATGATGTACTCGTCATAGTATTTAGTTCTTAGATCAACTTTTTGGCTTTCTATGCTACCATCTAGAGAAAGCTTATGAGGACCTATCAAAGCAGTATATTGATGTGTAGATTTTACCGGATCATGGGGGGGGGGGGGTTTCTCCTCACCTTTGAGAACAATGATGAGTCATCAAAAATCTTTGGAGCCTTAATTTTGAGCTTAGATTTTAAAAAAAAATATTTGTTTGGATTAAGTATTTTTGTAAACGATTGAGAATATTCTATAGAGTTTAGATCTCGACTTTGAGGGTATTTATTTGGTGAACATTAGATTTAATTTGGCTGGATTTTTAGATTGAAATTCGAAGAAGCAAAAGAACACACCACATACAAAATATATATAAATCATAAAATACATACAAATCATATTGTAAAAAAATGTATGAATATTATATTTAAATTGTATGGTGTAGTTGTATTTAACAGGGTAACAATAATGTATGGAAGTTGTAAATAAGTTGCGTTTTAGTATGTATGTTGTTGTAGATATATCAAATTTTGTATTAAATTTGTTTATTACTTTGTATATATGTTGGTGTACTATATATTATTCTTTTCTTGAAACATAAAATTATGATAAAGATTGAGAATAATTGCGCCAATTATGGCTTAAATTAGGTAACACACAACTGAAAGGAGTCTTATTTAGATGGAGGAAAAATTTAAACTTTGTTCCCTTGAATTACGCCATTTTCAAGGAAAGAATCCTATAATTTAAGAAACTAATAATCGATTGTATATCTATTGTAAGAAAAACTTATTTAGGGCAGATAATTGATGTGTGGCTATAATTGCATAGTTTTGCATATTATGTGCTTGTATTTTACATGCTTTAATGATAAATTATGCTTTATTTGTGCGTAATGGAGTCTATTTTATGTGTAGGTAAATTGGAGATGAAAGTACAACAAAAAGGATACTTAAACGTTGAAAGCGTGCACTAGAACAGTAAAAAGGAGAGGCTAGGCAAAAGCCAGCTCAACCAGGCTTTAGCCTTGTGAGGCCAGCGTAAGGCAGTGCTGAGCCAGGCTTTAGCCTGGTGAGGCCAGCCTAAGGCCAAGCTTTAACCTGGAGAGGCCAGCCTAAGGCCAAGTCCTTTCCGAGTTTTGAAGACTTTATTTATCTCGTAGTTTGACTAAGACTTGACCTACACGTTAAGGTTTTGTCCTACACATATTAATAGACCTAAAAACATCACTTTTGATATACTTTATAGAGATTCCGGACTTGTAAACCTAATAATATTTGCAACGACCGCTTAGTCCTTTTTATAAGTCATAGTTGGGTGTGATCAAATTTTGACGCTGTTGCCGGAAACTAACGGTATAGTTGTAGGTGTAATTATTTCTAGGTTGCAAGTTTGAGATTTTCTTTTTGTTTTCTTGTATTTGATTACTATTATTATTATTTTTTTACTTGAGAAACACGGGATCTTGAAATTATGAGAATTTGAATGTTGGTATTTCTACTTTTGATCTTCTTTATGCATGTTGTGGAGGAACCCACCCAGGACAAAATTATCAAAATATTTCCAAGAGCAAGTTATGTGTACCAACTCAATCTTATGTATGGAATATATGTGATATGTATGGTGGTCAAGATAGTCACTTTCATGGATGTGATTATATTTCTTATCTTCTCCCAAACCTCTTACTATGATGGTTCTACTTCTTCTTGTGAGGATAACAAGAACAAAGAACCTAGGAAAGCTCATAAAGGAGATCAAAGATATATTAAAGTTCCATGTGGAACAATATTATGAGAAACCACGACAGGTACAAAGGCAAGAGCAACTATTCACAACTTGGAGGCTCAAGTAAAGAAATTAATTGAACCTTGTAAAGTGTAACAAGCTGACATTGTGGATAGTAGCCAATATGAGTATGGATTGGCTGCAGAAATTTCCATTATACTAGAGAATTTTAAAAAAATACGGGGAGGAGCTAGAGGAGAAGGACGAAGTAGAACAACAACAATCAACCGAACTAGATTTTGAGGATGCCGATGTCGTAGAAGAGATACTAGAGTCAGCCAAGGATACTGAGGATACATATTTGCTTGACTAGTGTCATTAGTGTTGAGGATGTTGACAATCGCAATGTTTATGTAGTTGAGTGCATTGGTCCACACTCTAAGCATTTTTCCACATTGTGTTTGGCTGATGATATAGAAATAGAGTCGTCTGAGCCACTTGAGGAGTCAAGGATTAAGGAATAAGATGCCTACATTCTAGAATTCTTTGTGCCAGAAAGTTGGAAATAAATATCTCATCCAAAGGCCAAGAAGTGCAGAATACTACATTCTTTTATTGGGCCAGTCAGATTCGTTCTATCACCCCAGGAGCATGATTACATAGCCAAATCAAAACTTGAGGTCCAATTTATAAGTTCAAAGTAGAGGTAGCAAGTGATTTGTTTCGTGCCGCGACTTTAAATCGGACGCTTGTTGGGAGGCAACCCAACTTTACTGCTTTCTTTATTTTTATTTTTATTTTTATTATTATTATAATTTTTTAAATTATTTTTGTAGAGTCAATTTTGATTTTCAAGGAGCGTGGAAAGCAAGTTATTGGAAGAATGAAACAACAAACCAGATGGTTGGAACTAAGTGTGAGGTACCCGCACAAGGGACCAAGCTTGGGAAAAATTTAAGTACCCCATGAGTTGCTAGTGCTTCGGGCTTTGGCCTACCAGGAAATTTATTTTACCCTTTTATTAGTATGGTGTTCTTTGGGGAAAATGCACAATTTTATGTGTGGGGTGAGGATATTGTCTGAGTGACTTTCTATGCTATTTTAGTTGTGTTAGTTTAATTAATTTTTTTATTTTTTAGAAAAATGAAAAAAATAAAAAGATTGGACTTTTTCCGACGATGGATATCCTAGATTGTTTTCTTGAGGGATTTAAGTCTAAAGAAAAAAAAAGTTTTTTTTTGTAGGTAGCGTAGTAATCCCCCCTTGGTTTTTCTTTGTACCGCAGTTCTTTTCCAAGGGTTTTGTTTGAACCGGGTATAGTAAGTTTTTTTAAGGGTAGGAGCTAGTGTGAGATGAATTGAATTGCAGCAATATCTCTGAGCTTTGTGACGCCTTGAGAATAGTCAGTACTTCGGTGTGAAACACGGGGAGTAAGTCTCATGGATCTTTAAATTTTACTAATTTCAAGAATTATAAGATAGTATAAAATAAAAAAATAATTATAAAAATTATATCAAAATCATAAAATTATAATAAATAATCTATTTAAAATATTTATAATTTATAATTCAACTATGAATGATATAAAACTATGACATATATCGCAAATTAGCTGCAACGTCGTTACAAGTTAAAACTCAAAAAGTAATGTATTTCATACATAATCTTATATGTATCTCTTAAGGAGTAATAAATCTTGAAAGAATTTTGATATTATAATTTGATATTTTTCTTAAAACACTTCTTTTATTTAATATGCTTTCTATTTGAAAGAGAATTTATATAAAAGCATAATTCACAATTTAAATATGATTCTCTAGCATCATTTATTTTTAAGTTTGAACAAGTTAATAAAATGACACATAATTCACCATACAATACCATTATAAATTATTATTTTTGTAAATAGTTACTAGCTACTGAGCTATTCGATTAATAAGTATGGTATCTCGTAATAATATTTAGAAAATAATTATGATAAAATTATGGACTACTATATAGTAAAGTCAAACAAAGGTTAATAAATAAATATTTTTAAAACGAAACATTTATATAAAACTAACTATTATAGCAGTCTTAGTGGATAATGTGCAATAATTTTTATTTTAATCATGACATAAAATAATCCCAACTTAATGATTTATGATTAAGAAAAAAGTAATTTTGAATAGACAACGATTTATTAAGTAAATTTGAGGATTAAGATTAGTTACATACAATTGCATAAAGTTCTATTAGGCGAACCCAATACGTTGGGCGTTGGACGTGTTCGGGCTGTAAGCCCTAATGACCGAGGCGTGGGTCTCATGGAACTAAGCTCCGCACATAAGCCAATGGGCGTTTTATGAGTGCTCTGCCCAGGGGCGAGCCCCAGATAAGTCCCAATTCTGCCTTTTAAAACAGAGGTTTAAACAAATGCTTATAAATTGACAAATACTTAAATATTTACGTGTAACATGAACATTAATATACACGTAAACAATAATAGTTTGAAGAATAAAAAAAGTTCTTGGCATGTTTATGAATTGGCAGAGAATATAATCTTGATCAACCCAATACTTACCCCTGCAATTTGGACCTACATGTAACATAAACTTTATTAAGTCAATAAAGCCAGGCCAAAACACAAACTAAATATTTGTAACATTTATGAGTTTATGATAAGGTTTAATTATATTTAAGAGCTTTCATCCGTAAAGCTGTGCATAGAGAAGGATCATCAATTAATGGAGTAGGTACTAATTTTATGCTATTCGATCACATCTCTCTTAATTCTCAGTTGTGTAATTTATTGCATTTTCCTGTGTGAAAGGGTTGATCTTGGTGTAATGTATTGTAAGATTAAGATTTCTTTTTGGGAAAAAGTGGATCTATGCAGTCTTTGCTTATCATGATCATGTGCAAGAAGCTACTTGGCTTACGTTAAAACGAAAGAAAGTACTAATATTCTCAATTAAAGCATTAAAAGTACAGATCTAAAAATATTTGTTGACAAAAAAACGGCGAACACCTCAAGAATTGTTATGAAATAATAAAAGAAGAAGAACAATATTGCAAAGAAAGAGAGAGAATTCTTATTAAATTTTGGGAT